>OY751320.1:5000859-5036911 GCA_963564615.1 Rhorus exstirpatorius
TGCTAGTCCTCGATGGAATACACTGCGTCTCTTTTAAAAAAAGTTGAGCTGCAGCAGGGTTTCCTATAAGAGGCTCAAAAGAATAAAATATTGAAAAAATTTTCAGTTTTGGATGAAGGTTTGGATGCTCGGCTGCCATCGATGCAATTATTGCGAATACGATGATTTACGGAAGTGTGAATGTATTGTGACGCAATTTTTTAGTTTTAGCGTCACAGGTCGTTCCGACCTTCGTTTGCTAGACGATATTCGTATAATCCGGTTAATTCTTAAGATTTCGAGTATGGATCCGTTATCGTTTTTTCTCTTCCGTTTATGCGTTATCGGACGTTTAGTTTGCGAGTTTGTTTTATGGGGTCAATAGTATGAAAAATACCGAATTACCGTGAGCCAGGGCCAAAATAACGAGCCACCCGGTACATTCGGTCTTTCTGGATACGTTATCGAGGGAAGTATAAAGGATCGAGCGAAAATTTCGACGCTTCAACGTAAAGGGTATGGGGAGAGAAGGACGATTTTTGAGTTACGTATGGAAGGCCGTTGCCGGCTGGGAATGCGATCGCCCAGCCGTCACGGATTGCCCGATCGCTGTTACCGTAGGTTTAGTTACGTTTACGTATGGAAGGCCGTTGCCGGCTGGGATAGCGATCACCCAGCCGTCGCGGATTGCCTGATCGCTGTTATCTTAGGTTTAGCTTACGTAGTCCCAGACCTTCCCCATACTTGAAGAATACTCCTTGGAGGACCATCCTCAAAGTAAAAAGTACCCCCACGCCATAAAACCTGGGCAATTTTTCCGTTATCGATTATTAAGAAATATTTCGGTTTGAATTCGTATTCTCGTTCAAATTTCATCGTTCGTGTCCGTGTTAGGGCTTTATGTGTGCGCGTGAGGTACGGAGAAGAGTGGGCTTGTAATCATATTACGCGTGCGCGTAATCGTCCCCTCTTTTCGCGTTACCTCTTCGATCAAGCTATCGATCCGATATTCGCTCTCTTGCAGCGCGACTTTCGACCCGGGCGGTTCACCGCTCGGGGAGCTCCCGACATGCTACCGTTCCTGCTCTCGTTACGGTAATGTTACGCTACCGTTTGTTCTCGAGCTATCGTTTTGTTATCTTACGTTACCGAAATATCATTTGGCGTTCTCGTTTGATATCGTATGTTACCGAGTTACCGTTTCAACGTTCACGTTTTGCTACCGTTTATTACGGAGCTATCGTTTTGTTATCTTTTGTTACCGAAATATCATTTGGCGTTCTCGTTTGATATCGTATGTTACGGAGTTACCGTCTCGACGTTCACGTTTTGCTATCGTTTATTACCGAGCTATCGTTTCGACGTTCACGTTATGTTATCGATTGTTACCGAGCTATCTTTTGGTTCTCGTTTTGCCACTATCGTTTGTTCTTGCCTAATTTTGACATGGCGTTACCGTTCCCGTTACCGTGCTCAGTTCCTGTTACCGACGTTATCGTTCATAAATTTCGATATTCTTTTCAGCGTTACCGAATGTAATTTTTTTTTCTGCTACCGACGTTCTCGCCGTTCTCGAATTTGTTTTATTCGTTATCGCTCCCGTTATCGTGCTATCGTTCCGTTCGATCCGTTACCGAGATCTCGTTTTGTTTTTCTTTTCACGCTATCGAAATTTGGGTTATAATTTTGGTATGTAATTTGAGCTATCGATGAAGAAATAAATTAGCCTGAACCAAGGCCCCCTACGTTACTTTTCGTGTTGAGTTCATTTATTTCAGGTTACGTTTTTTTGAAGGCACTCGAGAGTTAGCCAGTCGTCCACGCCCTCTCTCCACAACCTACACACTGAGCGAATCGGGTATACCGTTACCGATCTCGCCATCCAACACGCCGGCGTCCCTTTTCCGTGTTTCGTTTACGTTTTTTTCCCAAAGTTTCGATTAAGTTTCGCGGGTTTGGTAATTCCCGCCGTTCAATTAAAAAGATTACCTGGCGCTCAACGGCTCTCCCGGCGTCGAGGATGGTGAGATGGGCCGAAGGTGACGCGAATCGCGAGATTCCTGTCACAGTATCTACGAGACCGATGATTCGAATGAGGGAATGTTTTTAGGAAATGTATAACGGCGAAATTGTATTGGTATTGGAAAGTTTTAGTTTTATATTCTGCCTTTACAATTCACCAAAGGGTGATCAGTGTCAACCAATGTGATCACCAAAGAGTAATCAGTGTGAACTTTAACTCCAATAAATCTGTGTACGTTTCACATTTTCGTTATTGAACGGGGTTTCAAGGTAGCCTTTGTGTCAGCCCGGATCGACTATTTTATCACTACCATTTTTTTATATTATGTTTATAAAATTGTTGACGGAACCAGTACAATCCGACGACACGTCGTGTGCGCTTGCGTGTGTGTGTGTCTGTGTGTGTTTTGTGTATTTTTATGTGTGTGTGCGTGTGTGCGTGCGCACGGTTTAGGTTTCGGTTTCGGTTTAGGTTTTGTTTTTAGTTTGGTTTTCGGTTAGGGGATTGGGTTTCATTTTGAGTTTGGGTTTTGTTTTTTCGGTTTGGGTTTTGGTGTGGGTTTCAGGTTAGGTTTGGGTTTAGGTTTCGTTTTTTGGTTTTGGTTTGAGTTTCGATTTCGGTTTGGGTTTTATTTTTGGGTTTTGGGTTTTTGGGTTTGGGTTTCCAGTTTGGGTTTGGGTTTGGGTTTCCTTTTTCGGTCTGGGTTTGGGTTTGTGTTTCCTTTTTCGGTTTGGGTTTGGGTTTTGGGTTGGGTTTGGGTTTCGTTTTTCGGATTTGGTTTGAGTTTCGTTTTCGGTTTGGGTTTAATTTTTGGGTTTTGGGTTTTTGGGTTTGGGTTTCCTTTTTCGGTTTGGGTTTGGGTGTGGGTTTTTGGTTGGGTTTGGGTTTTGGGTTTCGTTTTTCGGTTTTGGTTTGAGTTTCGTTTTCAGTTTGGGTTTTGGGTTTTTGGGTTTTGGTTCGGTTTCCAGTTTGGGTTTTGGGTTCGGGTTTTGGGTTTGGTTTGGGTTTGGTTTTCGGTTTTGAGTTTAGGTGTGTGTAGTAGGGATCTGAGTGCGCGCTACGATACATATAGATATACTCGTGCGTATTAACGTATTCATTTTCAAAATTCGACGTCTCGAAAACCAATGATCTGCCGTGGCTGAAACTTTTTTTCATACTCATTTTATCATGTACCTTGTGTACATAAAAGCACTACATTTAATTCAGTGGGTCATTTCCGGAAGAACATCCGGCTGTTTTCCTTGGGTTGGGTTCAGTTGGGTGAGGTAATTTGTTTTGGGGTGTGTGTGTGTGTGTGTTGTGTGTGTGAGTGTGTGGCTATGTGTCTGTTACTATCTTTTCTTCGACATAGTGCATTTTGAAGAAAGCTACAATAATGTAAATCAGTAAAATCGTTCAATAATGAATAATTTCAAAAACGTCCTATATTATCTAAATGACGCCGAAATCGCGAATTATTTATTCCTCAAAAAGTGCTTATTTTAGGCCAAATATAAATAATCCACGGTCTAATTAGGGCGCCAGAGATATCGTAATCGTGCCCAACTGTGCTGCAGCATGTGCATGCTTGCCTCGGAATGTTGCTCGTAGATCGAGGTCAATTTTTCCCACATCTCCCTTGCTGCCGCGCAGTTGATGATGTGCAGCGTTGGTTGTTCTCCGACAGTTGTCACGATCACTCGTTGTGCCTTTGCGTCGGCTTTTTGCCAAGCGGAAAGACTTTTCTGATGCGCGGTTCGCGTTTGCTCGTTCGCGACCGCGTCCGGCGGTTCTGGCTTAACCTCCGTTCCCGACGCGACTCCCCAGGCACCATTATCGTTCAAAATCACGCGCACTTGAAATTTCCACGTATTCCAATTCTCAACGTTCGTGAGTTTTGTTATTCTCGCGAGTCCACCTTCCATTATTATTATTATTATTATTTTTTTTTTTTTTTTAGATCGGTCAAGTTTTTCCACCGTTGCACGAGGCTGGGGTTAACCTAAAAAAAAAAAAAGGAATTTTTCGCGAGTGTTCACAGCAAGATTCAAAGAAAATATCTTTTACGTTATTTGCCTGGGCCCACAACCTGTTGGGATCAGGTGCTTGCAAATAAATTTCACAGAGGATTCGCAAAAGATATTTGGATTGTTTATTAATGACTAATGAATAGAATGATAATACATGCGCTTGTTTCTTTCTCTCGAAACCGGAAGCGTTGTCTAGAGAAAAAAAAGGAACTAGGAGGAAGGGTGCCAACTCTTTGGTAGAAGGGAAACTTACTAGGGGTAAAGGCAATATTCTCAACAATTCTGTAAAGTTGAATTAACTCTATTAAGATACCCATGTATCAACGCATATTTCAAGTATTGATTACGAATTGCGCAGAATCTTACAAATATATTCTTCAACGATGAAATCAGTGCTTAAAAAGTCACCGAACTGACCGTTTCATTAATAAAAACGTCACCGAAATGTCCGAATGTCATACATGTACGAATATGTGAATATTGTATCTGGAGTTTGTGAACTTCAAGAATGGTCGCTTCAGTGACTTCTTACACCTTCGTTAAATCATTTGGAAATACATTTTCAAGGTTTTCAACGCTTCACAATCAATGCTGGAAATATAAGTTTACAGGAGGTTTTAATTGAAATAACTCAAGCATACAGAATAAGTATTATAAACCTATTAATTTGGGGAATTCACATGCGTATAAATTTCCGAATTTTTTCAAATCGTATACATTTTCTGCACACATGAATTATTTATATTACTGTATATTGTAACCATGGACGTACAAAATGTCTGGACGGAGCCTTTCCCCGCGGGGGTGAAGCCTCAAGGGTGAGAGGGAAGAAAGTCTGCTGCCACGGATATGACTAACCAAGATGGCGGCGGCAATACTATATTTTATATATATATATATAGGTTATATATTGTAACGGATCGTTACAAGGAGACCGTGAACGATAATCACAATAACCTGTTATTTTCGCCAAATATCGGAATTCCTCGAAGGACCGAAATAAAATCCGATTCTTCGGGGAATTGCCCGACTGGAAATTTCGTCCGGCTGGCCTGACGTAGGATCAGGCCCCATTCAGGTATTGGTAAGGCTTGCATGATCAGGCTGACCGGATCACGCCCAGATAAGGGGCGGATCATATTTTGGTATGTTGCGTATCGTAGGGCTACCCTTACATTATTTATATCACGTACGGATCAGGTGCTGCCAAGGCATGTCCGGCAAAAAAACTTTCGGTTTGATCCGGCTAGCCTGAAATTTTTTTCATCCGAAACGGATCAGGAGCTGGTAAGGCATGTCCGGCAATACCATCTCCGTTCTGATAGGGCTAGCCTGACATTTTTCTCATCCAGGACGGAGCAGGAGCCATTAAAAGACTTGATAATCTGAGGGCTGACTCACACAAATATTGTAAATCTTTAGATCATTGTCACTGATGTTGCTATATAGTAGCAACTGCCACGATTTTTTCTCTTTTTCACAATAATATTATCAATAAATTTTTTTTCAAAATATATTTTTTTATTAATTGAAAATATATATATTTTCCCAATATAAATATTCAAACAGAAAATGTCAATTGGAAAAAAATAATGAGTGGGACCCTTTTTTATTTTATTTTTTCTAAATAATTTATATAAATTTTATTATGTTCTTCCTAAATGTTTTGTATGAAGTTTTTTTATGTACCTAAATTATAACAAATTATTTTATAGCCATAAAAAATTTATTGAAAAAAATAAATTTTTTTCATTACTGTAAAAAAGACGAAAAATCATGCCGGAGTTGTTGCTATTTAAAACAAAAAACGATCTAAAGATTATTTGTTAGTACCAATTAGTATTCTCGAAACATTAATAAAATTGTAGAGTAATCCTAATCATCCACTAATACTAAACATGTGTTAGTGCATTTTTCAGTTTTCACTTTTTCACCCCATCTAAACATTCTGATTGGTTCGCTATATAACGTCAGCCAATCACAATGCTCGAAAAGTGGAAAAGTACATACCGCCGGTGCGCAATAGTGGGGCGAAAGGCGCACCGCCGCGCCAGCTGTCGGGAGTGACGCTGTCCGTTGTTCACGCTCGTGCACGTACGGAAATGTATGTTTGTATATATGAATACACATTCTCATTTTGGTGAGAGTGTATTAGTGCCTACTGTATACGTATACAGTTTCCCCGCTAAAATACCGGCGAACACGTGTGATCTCTTCTCGGCTTAATTTACACTGCTCGTATACTTGAACAATATTTAACAATATTGATTAATAATTGATGTGTATTATCGGATTTATAAAATCGTGTGTGCGAGTGTTTTGCTATTGTGTCGAACCGAGAATAAAACGTGGCTTCGACTAAAAATTTCACGGTTCAAGATCGGTGAAAATATCTCCATTAATTACAGCAAAACAAAAAGGTAAGATTTATTTCGATATGTAATATATTTGATGGTTTAATCCTAATTAAATTTTTTTGGATGAAAAAATATAACCTCAAAGTTGTCAACGAGTCATTATATATTCGCGCGACATATTTTTAGGTTAGTCGGCGACGATTCCTAGAGCTTGTTACGTTATATTTTTTCATTCCTCTATCCATAGAGATTTTTGTGCTTAATGACTAGTGAACAACTCTCGCACAAGCTGAGGCCTGTGTGATATTTGTTTTTCACTACTCAACATTCATATTAAAATTTGCAAAGAAACTCAATTTTTGTGAATTTAGAAATTTATACATCCCGAATCCCTTTGTTATCATTATTAAAATTGTCCGATCTTTAATTTTTTTATTTCAATTTTATATATTTTTTTTTGTTTACTTTACATCTAATTTGTTCCATTTTAGTAAAGGACAGCGTATCGGAAACCGAAGGAATGAGTGGCCTGGCTTGCGCCCTTGCGCGGTAACTACTCAGCGGGTGGCAATTCTTCTGAGCTTCTCATGGTAATGCAACTGATACTCACAAGGAGAGTATCAAGCCTCCGGCTCACCGGCTCAGGGATTCTGCTCGAACTTGCAGGTATGTTTTATTAGCCATAAAAATCACCGATACAAACTACACAGCATACACTATGCACAAGCAAATATAAGTTAAGCGAAGCAAACCGAAGCAAATATTTATATTAAAATTCGTCTTATGGGAGTACACATAGTACTTGCAAGCATGAATACTATGCGTATTCCTATACGACGAATTGTAATATAAATCTTCATTTTGGTTTGCGTCGCGTGACTTTCTTTCGCTAGACCGATACAGACTAGGCACAAGCGGAGAAAAATGAAGCACAGATTTATATTACGATTCTTCTTATGGGAATACATATAGTACTTGCAAGCATGAGTGCTATGCGTATTTCCATAAGACGAATTTTAATATAAATCTTCGCTTCACTTTTCTTTGCTTGTGTTGGTCGCTGCCGCTAGACCGATACAAACTACGCAGCACACACTATGCACAAGCAAATATAAGTTAAGCAAAGCAAACCGAAGCAAATATTTATATTAATATTCGTCTTATGGGAATACACATAGTACTTGCAAGCATGAATACTATGCATATTCTTATGAGACGAATTGTAATATAAATCTTCATTTTGGTTTGCGTCGCTTCACTTTCTTTCGCTAGACCGATACAGACTAGGCACAAGCGGAGAAAAATGAAGCGAAGATTTATATTACGATTCTTCTTATGGGAATACATATAGTACTTGCAAGCATGAATGCTATGCGTATTCCCATAAGACGAATTTTAATATAAATCTTTGCTTCACTTTTCTTCGCTTGTGTTGGTCGCTGCCGCTAGACCGATACACACTACACAGCACAAGCACAAACAAATATAAGTTATAAGCGAAGCAAACCGAAGCATGTGTTTATATTAAAATGCATCTTATGGGAATACACATAGTACACTGTAAAAAATTTTTGTTTGAAAATTAATACAAAAAATATGAAGCTTCGATGCATATACAGTATTGAAATTTCATATACTACTGTGCAATAATATTACATGACAATTATATTAAAAACCATTAAACGTCTTCTTAATTTTAATATACACTAGTATATTAAATTTCCAATATGGTGAGTGAATTTTAATCATAAATTTGAAAATAGAATTTGAAAATTAATATACACGTGTATATTAACTTTAAATCACGGTGAATGAATTTTTAGAAATAAATGAGATGAGAGAATTTGAAAATTAATATTCATGTGTATATTAAATTTAAAATATGGTGAGTGAATTTTAATCATAAATTGAAAAATAGTATTGTAAAATTAAATATGCCATTATATTAAATATATATCTTGAAAAATGGTTCTATACGCATATTTTGTCGTTGTTGTAGATCAAAGAAAGGGTACACTGAAAAAAAAAATCCTGAACGGATTACTTGATGGGATTTTATTCTCCTCGACAGGGATTTTATTTTTGTTAACGGCTTTATTAATTTTAAAATTCAATTGAGTTAATTTTAATATTCAGAAATTGAATAGATAACTAAAATAATAAAATCACTATACAATGTATATTAATAATACATTCATTTACGTAATTTGTAAACTTAAAACATATATGTTGTAAATTTCAGAACTGCTATGGAAATAATTTTCAAGAGTACGGTGTAATTTCAAGAGACAAGTATATTACTTTCAATTAAGTTTAATTGAAATTACCCAAATGTTTATGAATATCATTTTCACTTACGGAGATATTAATGTTCAATGTCAACTACACTAATTTCAATATACATATTATGGATTCAAGGTAAAATTATTAATTTTTCAATGGCGTGTATATTAATTTCAATTTAATATACTTACTTTATAAATTTCATATGCATTTGTATATTAAATTTAATGATATTTTTTACAGTGTACTTGCAAGCATGAATACTATGCGTATTCCTATAAGACGAATTGTAATATATAACGAATGCAACATACATATTTACAAATACATACACACATACACGTGCATATTTACAAATTTATTGGTAGTAATCGGTTGTGATCAATTTTTTTCTCCACGGTAGTGTGGACCGAATTTTGAATTCAACGTACCTATTTTGTGAAAATTTCAGATGCAAATTTTACCGAATTTTTTCGAAAAATCCGGCGCGTCAATCAAATAAAAAAGAGATAACGGATGCCGTTGGAGCAGTTACCAACAACGCCAAAGATTGGGGCGGTCGCAACGAGAGACGCAGAAATAAAATATAAGTTCTATACTTGGAATTTGATGACAATAATTTTTTTGAAATTTTCGATCGATGAACTGCCGCGGAAATTTTTTTTAGTATTTTTTTCTTTGCGTATTTCGTAACTTTTTCGTAACGCGAGTATACTCTCGTTGTGTTGCGTTAACCATGATTGTAATTTGTTGCCTGAGGTTTAATGTGTAATATATAATGATAATCCATAGTTGGTATTTTTCAATATGTGATGTATAGTGTACTGTCGTAATTAATAAACTCACTGTGAATATTATATATGTAGCTTTTTTCTTGTAGCATAGATTATTTTTTATAGGCTTTGAACTATAGCTGTTCCCTATCAGGGCCATATCAGGGCCGGTATTCAGCCGGTTCAGGAACTGCAGCAGTGCCGGATCAGGAGCCGGATGAACGCCGGATCATTGCCGGATCTGAAACTCCGTTACCGGCCGAATATGGACCTGATACGGATCCTTATCCGGGCCGGATTTGGCTGGTAGGGCCAGCCTGATATGGGCCGTATTCTAGCCGGACGAAATTTCCAGTCGGGTGTGATACGTCACGAGCATGTCAGGTGCAAAAGCACTTAAAGCTCGTTGAAATTGCCCTACCACGGAACCATCGGTCAATGAAATCGCGGCGCCGATGGTTCGTGAGAAAGTATTTAAGAACGAGACGAGCAAGACTCGTCCTCATTTTTGCCATTATCGCAAGGTGAGCAAGTACCGTGTTAAGCTTTGCCTTAACATATTTATTCCCAGCGCTTCTCGCTGTTTCACTCTCGCTTGAAAGTCGAGAACTTTCAACCGTACTACAGCTCGAAGCTGAGACTGACCAGACGTCTGATCAACTTCGAGGACAACCCGACCAGGACGAGATATTCATCGAGTCATCACCGTCGACTTGTCTTTTTTAAGACAATTAGAGAAATTCATCATCAAATCGTCTTTCTCAAGACGATTTTCTCATAACGTAATTGATTTTTCTTTTTTAAGACAAATCAATAAACAACTCGTGTTTTAATAAAGATTCCAGATACTAGGGAGCCCGTCGAGAGTGAAGCCCTGAGCACTGCGCTCAGAAGTTGGATCTCGAGGCGGGTGCTATTCGCAGCATCCTCATAACCCCCAGGTAGGGCCCCTCGAGCTGTGGAAAGCCCCGGTCACTGCGACCGGATGTTGGACCACAGCTAGAGGTACCTCTTGGTAGAAAACCCGATTGTTTAAATAACGTCAACGTGCTCTTCGAGCGCGCCACTCAAAGTCTCTTAAATTCAGAACCACGTGGCAACGTGTAACGACGCGACTCGGACGAACAAACCTCAATCGAGAATCTTTCTCAGGATCGTAACTAGACGCTGACGCGCACGACACCACAAATAGACAGAGTCTCCTTTCTTTTTCCTTTAACTGTGCGACACGTTTAACACATTTCACTAATTCTTCAATTTCAAATCAATTCCTAAATTAATTACCTTCTCTATCAAGTGCCTGTAACTTCCTTTTTTTAGTAAATTTCAGTCGTTTTGCTAACGACATCGTTTAATCTTGAAATTTTTCTCCTGAAATATTTCGCGTCGCTTCACGACACGAAATAATCATTTTATTTTCGCTTCTCGAATATAAAATAACTTGGACCCAAAAATCCATTTTGAATGGCCAATGATGAAGGGTCAACCAACGCGTAGCAGTTATAGCTCACCATCGTGGTTAGGACTCTGAGGCCATCTCGAAAAGCAAAAAAAATTCTTAGGCCTTCTGCCCGTGCAGTAAAATAATATCGATCCAAAATCTTATCTCCGGCTTCCTCACCGAGTCCAGCACTCGAACTCTGTTTTCATTTACACCGACAATCTAAATCCCACTAAAAATTCCTCCCATTGTTTGAGAAGTCATAAATTAAGAGCGAAATATTGTATTGCGTAAATTACACAATAGAATATTCTCGCCAGTAAATTCCAAACGTTTCAATATATAGGTCTAAATCTGACTAACCAAGATGGCTGACACGGGTTTCTCCTCACCCCTGTGGATTCACTCCCCTCATCGAAAAAGGTAGTTTAGGCTCCGTCCAGATATTTTGTACGTCCATGATTGTAACGGCGACGAGGCTCATTGGAGCTCGTCATGACATCTATCGATCCCACGATCTAATACCTTATTGTGCCATAGAGATGCCTCGCCGGCCAGCGTCTCTCACGTGGGTACCCCCCACCCCCTGCGAAGCGATCCGATAGATTTAGCCTAAACCCTCATCCCAGTCAGCACAGCGTCGTCTCGGTGAGCGGACGTCTCGTCTTTTCGGTCTCGTGTATATCTTTACGTATCTTTTGTCGTCGTGTGTGTAAATAATCGCATTATCTGTAATATAACCCTCACCGAGACACGTTCGAGTGCCATTTTCCCAAGGTATTGTAATTTCTCATATTAATGCATTGTAGAAAATATGCGTCTATCGCGATACATGTTTCGACGCGATTGTTGTGGCCTTCGTTGAATCTATTCCAGCACCAGTGCGTGACTGGGCCGTCACGCGATACGACGATGCTCGAGATATAAAAAGTAACCACGATGAGGTTAGTGGACGCCGTCATATTCAGTCCTGCGGGAGAATAGGCCTTACGATTTATCACACCGAGGCGTCATAGGAATTCCGACCCGATTTCGTCCAGGGCGATAATCTACACCGTGAGCAACGAGACTCGTGATATACGGCACGAGCGCGAGAGAGATAGAGAGAGAGTGACACGGGAACGAGACTCAACGGGCGAAGTCACCGCCATCTTGAGCGACGATTAATCGTGCGCATCGAGGCCCAACATCCAGCTAAGACCTCCGCTCAAGTGTTTTTCTGTCGCGCGGTCAATTGACCATTTACCGGAAAGATTCAGCCCAGAGCAATTCGTTTACATTACGAGCGTACTCGTATTATTCGCGTACAATTTTATTGTGCGTATATTTTTTTTGTAAAAATCATCATCTCTTCTCTCGGTCGCGCCCGAGCCACGTTAAATTCCAGTTTTCCTTGTTTTTTTTTCTTTTTTTCTTTTTTTTTTTTTTTTTTTTTTGTTTCTCGTAATAATAATTTATTAGTCTGCGGCCAGCGTTTATCAATATTTCGTTCGAGGACATCAGTTATAAGAAAAGATTGCGATCCGAGTCGATGAATTGAAATCGTTTATGATTATTCTTATTTCTTTGTCTCGCGGGTTACACCTGATTTCATGTGTTCTCGCATTAGTCACTGCGAATTCCGTATGTATATTAAAAGAAAAGCGTTGAAGGGCGTTTGATGAGTGAAGCGTGACTCATTCGCGCTCGATAAATTCTTCGAAGAATTTTTCGTAGAGTATATAGGCTGAGGCCATAAAATAATAAGAGTATTATTATAATGTCTATAGTCCTATAAGTCTTTCGATCACAATAACGTTTATCCATCGCCCATGAGTTTTTTTTTGTATGTTTTTTTTGTATAATATCACGCGTGAAAGACGCGTGCCCGATTCATTATCGTGCCCGATTATAAAAGACCAACGGTGATATATGAACCAATCCACACCAAGTGGGCCACTAAAAAATCGTGTGATCTCGAAATACTGTGAAACATTCGTTGAAAGGTTAGTCGAGTGTCAAAAGCAAGCTGAATTTTTTTCAAATTTTTAAATCTGATTTTACACCTTCAAATTCGGATATCAATTTTTTTTTTTTTTTTTTTAACCATTTTACATATAAAACGATCCATTGCACAAAAAAAAAACACCCTAACATAAAATTTAGGTTTTCGAATATACTTTATAATCTAATCTATTTTGAAGCAGTCCAGAATTCTCTTCGTGTATTTTCCAGCAAGACAAGGCAATAATATTTTTTTTCGTCAAGTTTGTCCTTTTTTACTTTCCTATAACTTTGAGAGAACTTTCGTTGATTGCATAAAAAACCACAGAAAAATTGGCATGGTTGAGAATCCATATCTTCCAAGTGTTTTCTAAGGTTAACTGATGAAAACACTTGCTACTTACGACAAATATTCGATGTTATCCAACGCCCCCATTAAATTTATTGGAAAAACATTGAATATACATTATTTACCGTGTATCACCGTGGGGGTCAAAGTCAAAAGTTGGGACCTCACAAAATACCTTGGTATTTCCGAACAGTAAACGATTTACACATACATTTACACAGATAATGGTATTAACATTTTAGATAAATTTATCTAAAATTTATCATTTTACACATACATTTACACATACGATTTACACATACATTTACACAGATAATGATATTAACATTTTAGATAAATTTATCTAAAATGATAAATTTTAGATAAATTTATCTAAAATGTTAATATCATTATCTGTGTAAATGTATGTGTAAATCGTTTACTGTTCGGAAATACCAAGGTATTTTGTGAGGTCCCAACTTTTGACTTTGACCCCCACGGTGATACACGGTAAATAATGTATATTCAATGTTTTTTCAATAAATTTAATGGGGGCGTTGGATAACATCGAATATTTGTCGTAAGTAGCAAGTGTTTTCATCAGTTAACCTTAGAAAACACTTGGAAGATGTGGATTCTCCACCATGCCAATTTTTCTGTGGTTTGTTATGAAATCAGCGAAAGTTCCCTTAAAGTTATAGGAAAATAAAAAAGGACGAACTCGACGAAAAAAAATATTATTGCCTTGTCTTGCTGGAAAATACACGAAGAGAATTCTGGACAGCTTCTAAATAGATTAGATTATAAAGTATATTCGAAAACCTAAATTTTATGTTAAGGTGTTTTTTTTTTGTGCAATGGATCGTTTTATATGTAAAATGGATAAAAAAAAAAAAGTAAAAAATCGATATCGAAATTTGGGGGTGTAAAATCAGATTTAAAAATTTGAAAAAAATTCAGCTTGCTTTTGACACTCGAATAACGTTTCAAAAAATGTTTCATAATATTTCGAGATCACACGATTTTTTAGTCTTCATATGTGAATCGCTTCTCGATGGGTTCGAGGATTTAGCCTCGTATTCCAACGTCCTATATCCGACGTGATTTTTGTTTATTTTTTGTTTATTTTTATTTTTTTTTGTGTTGTTGGAAAGAAGTTTCCGAAAGGAAAATAAATTCGAGGGTAATCGTCAGTCGTGTTCTGAAGTAATACATATCCTAACCATCTTCTCTCCATTTTACGAATAAATAAAGAAAAATCGTTACAATATCCATCTAGCGATATATTTGCCTAGCAGCGCGATTCCGTAACTCTCTAGCGACGATTATCGCTGTCGCCAGCTAACGGCAGCCTATGAGAGTTGCGCCTTTCCTCTGGATCGTCCTTGCAATTTACTATCGATGGCGAGCGACCGCGATATATAATCATCACTGGAGAGTTACGGAATCCCGCTACAGCAATGGCACTGAAGTGTTCTGGAACTTGAATATGTATCCCAAAATGATTAATTACCGAATGTTCATGAAGTCACCAAACCGACCATTTTATTAGGAAAATTGTCCCGGAAAGGTTTCAATGACATACACGTATGCATATGCAGATTTCGCAAGTTGATTTTCCGGATGCAGTAAGGATCTATAATATCTCCCAATGAATCAAAACTATAGTTAGGCGTAATAAATTAACAAAATCCAGCTGCGAAATTTGCTAATACATACAAATATGACATTCGAACATTTCTGTGACGTTTTTAATAATAAAGTGGTCATTTCGGTGACTTCTTGATCCTCGTTTCATCATTCGAGAATACATTTGTAAGTTTCAGTAGATATACAATGCCGGTTCAGGACCAAATGTGGGCGAGGGGGTGAAGCGGTGCCAGGAGGGAAGCCGTGAGGGGGGATCTGCGGGGGGATTCTCGAAGCTTCTAGAACGTTCTACCATAATAATAATAATAATGACATTCCAAACGGATGACGTCATCAACAATAATATCATGAAAAAAACATCGCAGTCGAAGGTCAAGGTCGACAATAGTATCGGATTTCGGAGCTCAGAAATAATAATAATAATAATAATTCCAAGAAATCCTTGACATTCTGAAGTGATAGGGGCGCGGGGGGGATCTCAAAGCTTCCATAATGATAATGATAAATCCTTGGCATTCCGAGGCGAGGGGGGATCTCGAATCTCCCAGAACGTTCTTCTATAATAAATCCTTGACATTCTGAGGCGAGGGGGATCTCGAAGCTTCTTCTTGAAGCTTCTGGAACATTCGATGACATCATCATTCAGGAATGTTAGGAGGGGGTAATTTCAAGAACATTCAACACTCCGGATTTCAGAACTGCGCAAATCAGAAGGTTGACAATAGTTTCGGACGTTTAAATTACAAAGTGTCGGTGACGAGGGGGTCGGGGAAGCTTCCAGAACATTCGAATGACGCAATCTCTTCTGGAACATTCGATGAAATTCCTGAGAGTGGGGGAAAAGCTTTATAAAGAAAGACTTCTCAGCTCGATCAATCAGTCATCATGGATGAATTAACACAGAACGAAGAGCAGCATTGCTTTCAATTACACCATACGTCAGCAGTTACGATGAAATTGTCGAGAAACATTTTGAAGACGTTCCACCGGAAAACATTCAAGATTTCATCTGTGATCTATTTGACTTCGAAAAAAATGTCAAAACTTTGAAATGTGACAAAAAGTGTATTACCGAAGATCGTATATTATGTTCAGAGTGCAACTTTATGTATGATTCAATTAATATTATTGATAAACACGGCAAAGATGTATATCACTTTGTCGGCTATTTGAGTATGAAATTGTTTCAACTGAAACGTGAAATACAGGCGAATGAATATGTATTTTTCGAGGATGAACCTGTTAACCTTCTAATAGATCATACTCAAAATCTATACGATCTTGTGATAAAAATGAAAGAATTTGTGATGATTTGTAAGGAAAGGAATAATGGAAAGAAATAAAATACTCTCGAAAATATACCATGTTTTTTGTTTATTTAAAAACCAATACATCATAGTTTTAAGCAAAAAATTATACTAATTTCTTAACATTACCGCTAATTGGAGTATATTCAACGATTCGATCATGCAAAATCAAACAATATGCTGATGTTTGAGGTGGAAAAGGATTCGCTGACTCAAATTCCAAGCGAATATCAACTGGCCCCGATTAAAAAAATTCGTTTTGTTTCGAACAATCGATAACAATCAATGGTGCGTATTTGAGGAAATCGGCTTTGTTCAACAATGGTTCAGACTCTTTACCGTAATATGACGCTTGGAAGTTTGCATACATATCATACAGAAGAGCATATTGGTTGCGAGGAATATGAAGATTCAAGTTTGCATAAGGATAGCATTGCGAGTTCAAAAACAGCTTAATATCGCGAATGTTGCAGTGATCAAAGTGACTCGCATTCTTATATGCGTTATTTTTTCTTGCAGTTTGAAATTCCACTATTACGTATCGAGGTTTTTCGAGTTGCGTTGATGTTTTAACGACCCACACATGTTTCGAGGTAGCCGGTAGTAGTGGGTACTCGTACAATTCCCACGTACGAAAACTCATGGCAATCGATGGATCCTTGGCAATAAAGCCGAGCAACTGGATTTTTCGTTGATCGGAAACTTTGATGTATGGCACCATCCATTCGATTTTATTCAATGAAATCTTGAATTGTTCAGCAGCAGCCTGACCTTCGGGAGGTGTTTGTACAATGGCATTCGTATCATTATTCGATCTTGTGAGGATTAATTCGTGTTTAGCATTAACAATAATTCGATTGAAATCTTCAGTGAATCCGAGTATCAGGTTCAGTGGTATAGAAAGATCAAAGTATCCGTTTTCATCCGTCAACGTAGCCTCATCATCATTGCTGAGCCAACCAGCATTTTCCATCAGAGTCATCTGTCCAGGGCTCTGGGATACGTAATTCTTCATGAGAGTCGTGAGGCCAACATTTTTGCTTCGATCGATCTCAATAGCATTTAGCTCATAACGTATTTCTTCAAACAAATGACAGATAGCGTTATTGATTAGCTTCGTATCTTGAACTGCAATTCCATTAATCTTCATTAATCGACCATGTACGTGCAATGAGCTTTTGCTCGGTAGCAGACACAAGTCTTGATGTTGAACGGCAATTCGGATCTCATCGTTGTTATTGAAGGTTGCCGATGCAAACGGTTGATGCGCATGAATCTCGTAGTGTGCGATAGACTCATCGAAGATAATTGGTTTTTGTATTGTTAAGATCTCCTCCATGGTACGATGCAAGCAATACAGCAAAAGCGAATTTTTATTTTCCACTTTTTTTTCCTCGGGGTTTGATTTTCAATCTCAAAGTCTTCAAAAACTGAATGTTTTGATGTGTTAGCTCCTTGAGGGGTGCTCGACGACTGATTGCTTCTCGGCATCTTGATTCGATCTTATAGCTTCGTCCGACTTTCGTGTTAAATACAATACCCATTATGCTGATTTAACATGTAATCGTACAGTTATGATTTCTCCTCGAAAATTTACCAACTGCCCGTCTTGATCCACAAGTTTCAGCTGAAGTTGATCTATTGACTGTGTGGCGATCGGAAGGTAAATGATGTGTGAGGGTACTTCAACGATCTTATATCCTGGTGGAACGACTGGGAAAAATTCATGGATGGTGTGGACTCGTTGCTCGTTGATATAAGCTCCCGTGGTAATGTTGCACTCGACTCGTAGAGAGTTGATCTTGAGAATGGCTACTGGCAGCTCAGATTCATGAATGATATTAGCTGCTAATACACGTGGTGTGAATCCCAATAGACGACCGATGGAATCGTCAGGCATAAAATTGATCTCTCGATTGCACTTGATTTCGCTGCATAGAGTATTGTTGTTAGGTCTCAGGTTAATGGAGATATTCTTGTTAGAGAGTACGCTCTGTAAGTATCGCTCGATATCCTCGATTTCATAGCTTCCAGTGGGTATGGTCACTGTTTCCTCACCCACATGAAACTTATTATTCCCTACATCAATGTTCGGTATTGAGTTGAATGTCAGCAATTCAACGAGTCCGAGAGTATAGCTTTTGAATGGCGATAGTTCGATAGATAGGAAATAGTAAGCTTCCAGTATGGAGCTCGTTCCGGAAAGCGTCAACGTGAAAGAATCACTCATGATAGTCAACGTTCAACTGATGCTTCCTGGGACATGAGCATCCACTTTATAGATAGCCACTCAAAAATTTCAGACATAAATGTCTGCACACAACAGTATCATAGTTCTGGTATCTTTCATGATTATATTTGATAATGCTACCAACACCGAAATAGTTTATCAAATCTTGAGGTGGCTGAAGATTACCGAAGCTATCAAAGTAAACGACCTCGTCATTGATTTTTTTGTACGCAACCCAATGTGTACCGGGACCATCATTATCATCGAGATTCACAATAGCTGATTCATATTTTCGAGGTCCATTCTCGGGTAATTCGTTTCTCATGTAAACTCCACGGAAATATGGAATTTTCATAGCTCCGGCGTACTTTATCAAATCAGCATCAGTGAGAGCTCGGTGTGGTAGCCTTACGCGTTTTTTGTCAAGTAGGGTTTCAAGTGCAAGCCCATACCCTTTTTGTGAGGTTTCAGATAAAGTCCTTTACCCAACGCGATAGCTTCAATCGTCTCGTTGTGACGTTTACTTTCCTCCAATTGTCTTTTAGCGGCGCTTGCATCGTTTATGGCTTTTGCTATACCCGCTGCACCACCAGCTAGAGCTCCAGTGGCACTCAATCCAGCAAAAATGGGTATAAGGAATGGTAGAAAACCACCAATTTTCGTGGGTACAGGCAGGATACGTGGTGATTTAACTTTGCTCCTTCCACCTGCCTTTTTCACAGCATCTCGCGCACCCTTCAGCGCCGTTTTGATGGGATCTATTCTGCCCTTTCGCATCGCCGTTTTAGCCGCATTGACTACCTGTCTCAGCGTCATCTTCCTCGTGTTATTTTTTCTCTGTGCTCTCTTCACACCCATACCGAGCTTGGTTTTGACTTTCATTGTGTTTGCGACACCCCAAGCTGCTGCTTTTTCTCCAATACCCGCCTCTTTTGCGAAAACTCTTTGCCAGGCTTTTTTCGCAAGCACTTGATCCGCCTCGTGTCGTGCCAAAAGATTTTCCCGATTTTTCGAGTATGCAATATCGTGTTGTTTGCAAGCAGCGTCCAGGGGATTAATACCAGGATCACCTCGAGCAAGTCTCTCTGTTAATTTCGTACCTGGGCGACAGTACTGATATCCTGGTATATGTAGCTCAAAAGGGAGTTTATCAATCAAATTATTGACGAATCCTCTTCCACGTTTCTTCCTACGAATGACCATGACCCACGAACAGTTTTCGACTGAAGTGTCAACCTTTACGGATATCTTATTTATACTTTTTTTCTTTCGTGTCACCGACAGCACCGTACCGCCCTGAATCAATTTCACCCGTAAATCTTTGACTTCCTCGAATCTTTTCAGCTTTCAGTTCGTCATTGGTGGAAGGAGGAGGAAACTGTCTATGTCTTTCTTGTGCGAAATTCTTCAAACTGTCAGTTATGGGATTTTTTGAATCGTATCGTTTACTCATTTTTTTATTCACATGTTCATCGGAAGAGAGAAAATTCGTTACTGAGACACTGATCTTTATAAGCACCCTACTTATACCTATTTCTATCAGTCGTTATCAAGATGAAGTTCAAGACACAACCTGACAAATTGTCTGTCATGAATTTTGATGAACTTGCACAGCGAGAAGCGAAGAAGCGACGCCATGGACCTCTGCTGCCAAACAGTGTGCGTGCTGTGATTTGTGGACCGTCAAATTGTGGAAAAACGAATGCTCTTTTTACCCTCATAACCCATCCTAACGGGTTGAGATTTGAAAACGTTTATGTATACTCTAAATCGTTGAATCAACAAAAGTACAAACTTCTCAAGCGTTTACTCGGAACTGTAAAAGGATTGGGATATTTTCCTTTTGACGATCATGAGCAAGTAATTAAGCCTGAAGATGCTAGACCAAATTCAATCATGATTTTCGATGATGTAGCCTGTGAGAAGCAGGATTATATGAGAGCTTTCTTTTGCATGGGTCGACACCGCGATGTTGACTCGTTCTATCTCTGTCAAACGTACGCCCGTATCCCGAAGCACCTAGTTCATGACAAAACTAATTTGCTGGTACTCTTTCGTCAGGATGAAATGAATTTACGGCATATCTATGATGATCATGTGAACACCGACATGTCGTATACACAGTTTAAAAATTTGTGTTCAGCATGCTGGAACGATAGTAAATATTCTTTCGTAGTGATCGATAAAGATGGAGACATGAATGATGGTCGATATCGCCGAGGATTTGATTGCTTCATAAATATAAGCGCATCAGATAAATAAGAACAGTCAACGTTTCAATGGAAAGGCTTCAACATGCGGAGCGCAGGATTCAACAAGGAAAAAGACGTATTACGAAAAATCGCAACCGCGAGTGATGCGATTCGACAAAAGCATAAACTTATAAAATCGGGCAGAGAGACCACGGAACGGGTCATGGATGAAGTTTTCAAACCCGTGGTGACTCCTCTTCAGAAAATTGTTGATCAATCGAAAACACTGGAGAATATTAAGAAAAAACTGAAAAAGGAACAACCTGCCTTGAAGATAGGAAGGGATCTTGATAGCTCTTTTAGAACTGCGTATGATGATGATGATGATGATTATCAACGAGTATCAGATTCATCGTCCGAGAAGGATTCTTCTGTTGTGCATGAAACATTCAACAAAGAAGATTATCGACAAGTACCAGATGCGTCATTCGAGAAGGATTCGTCTGTTATACATGAAACACCCAGTGAATCACTTGTCCAGCAGTATCTGCATATGTTTGAAACGACTGAAGGAAAAGAGCTTGATACCGTATACGGTGTTCGCAAACTCACGGGTGGTGTTTTGAAGATCGGTGATTCACCGGTGAATTTTGACGACAAGCGCATCTCAGTGCAGAACAAGACTTACGAACTCTCCCCCGGTTTGCTCGAATTGATATTCAAAAAGTCACCAAACAGAGAGATCATAACTGCAACAGATATGAATAATTATGGTGCAATTATCACGAGCACGAATGCGCATCGCAAATACTATAAGCCGAACAAACCCATTCGCACAGATAACAATAAATCCAAAAATATTATTGCAAAGATGGTTGATTCTCCGATAAAATCAGCAAGGAGGACACCGAAGAGGCGGTCACAACCATCGGGAAAGGGCTTACCGCTATATATGATTGCTGGGAAGAATAATAAAATGGACTACATTTATTGGGATGATCCAAATGAACTGGTGGATCGACTAAGATTGCTTATGGCATCGCAGGCAGCCGGCAACACGAATCATAACAATGAAATAATCTCCATCATTGAGGAATTGCGTGAAGCTGAAATTATTTATTAGACGGTACGCGGACTACACGGATTCATTTGAGCCATGAGCGTTGACGTGTTTGGACGACAGTTATCGAGAAAAGGTGGTCTCCCAGGCAGCCGCGGCCTTCCTGGAGACGGATTCAAAATTACGACCGATGGTCAATATGATATCGATAACAAGAGATTGTGTAATCTTGCTGATCCTGTAAATGCAAATGATGCAGTCACTGTTGGAGTCATGAAAAATATTGTACAGCAAGAAGTTAATCTCGTATATGAAATAACTTCTTCTTTGCGAAATAATATCGACGATGTTCATATAATGATCCGAGGTCTTCAGTCCGAATTTGGCAATAATTAAAAAAATGAACGAATCAATTATGAGAACCTACAAGATCTCATGAAGCACAACTCTGAGCTCATTAGCGATCTGGAAAACAGACTGAGAACATTGCTGCGTAAGGACAATTGAAATTGAAGCTGGCAGGTGAGAAAAAATGAATGAGCGGAAGATAGCTGTAGTGGAGGAGCTTCACAGACCTGCGAGAAGAAATTATCCACGTCGTCATGTGAATATTCGTGGATTGGATGAAACCTGGCAGGCTGATCTTGTGGACATGTCAGCATACTCACGATACAACAATGGCTACAAATTCCTACTGACGATTATTGATGTATTTTCCAAATTTGCTTGGGCTGTACCGATACAGAGTAAGAATGGCAAAGATGTAACGAACGCTGTGAAATCTGTTCTCGTGAAAGGCCGTATACCAAAAAAATTGCATGTTGATCGTGGCAAAGAATTTTATAATAATGAATTTAAATCTCTATTGCAACGTTACCACATTGAACTATATTCCACGTTTAGTAATATGAAAGCATCGATATGTGAACGTTTTAATCGTACATTAAAAAATAAAATGTGGAAACAGTTTAGTTTACGAGGTACGTATAAATGGAAAGATATTTTGCCTGATTTAATATCAGACTATATTAATAGCAAACATCGTACAATTGAAATGAAACCAAAAGATGTCACAGCTGGAAATGAGAAAAAGATCCTGCGCAATATTTATGGGAATTTTGAAGTCAATCGTACGCGAAAAATAAAATTTAAGATTGGCGATAAAGTTCGAATTAGCAAGTACAAGCATGTTTTCGAAAAAGGTTATACGCCAAATTGGACGACCGAAATATTTACGATAAGTGAGGTGCGAAATACCAATCCGGTAACATATAAACTTGTAGACTATCGGGATCAACCGATCGAAGGTGGTTTCTATGAGGAAGAACTCACCAAAGTCAAATATCCGGATATTTATCTTGTAGAGAAAATTGTACGAAAACGTGGAAATAAATTGCTTGTGAAATGGTTAGGTTTCGATAATTCACACAATAGTTGGATCGATGAAAAGGATATGTAAAGGTTTATTAAATAAAGAGAAAAAATTTACACAATGGGTTTTTTAATTTTTTATAACCATATGGTACGGTATCCGTCGTATTAGGTAACAATACCCTCTTATCATCCAACCAACTTAATGCTAATTTTTTTTGTTTTATCGTATGCACTTCGTGTTTCCTACTCCTAATTAAGTGTTGATATTTTACTAAGTCTTGTTGATTAAACAAACAATTCTTATAATCTTGAAATTTTATTGTTTTTAATGTGGATCCCTTGATACCTTTGGCTTTCTTTTTCGCCTTATCATCATCGAAAACTTTAAACGCGTATAATTTTGCTCGGAGTCCTATAAACTCCTCCATAATTTTACCATTTATTTCATCTTTCATTAAACCTAGAACTTTCTTATTCGCTAGTGGAATTCCATAAATGTTGTTAACCGGGTAGTCGGAAGTATCAAATTTATACAAATCACGTTTTATATAATCATAAATGTCAGGTACAGTGAAATGGTATAAGAGGCTGTCGGTATCGGTGTACATTAATTTTGCCTGATCGCGAAATGTTGATTTTATATAATTATAATGAAAGTCGTAAATGAAAGTTTTTGACAAATCGAGTATGGAAAATCCAACGTATATAGGTTTATTGAAATGTACTTTGACGCGGCTCAGTTCAATAATTACCATATCATCATCGAAAACGGTGCAGCTATGGAAGTTTGGTTTTGCGATGAGAGCCTTTGCACCGTATCGACCTTCCCACTTTGTCACGAGCTTAACATCTTTCTGTTTTCTTACATTTTCCATGGTTTTTCCAAATACGGCATTATTCATCAATTTAAAAAAGTTTTTTTCGAATTCATTGTTTGATTTTTTTCTCATTTCTGTATTCAGATCAATGTACGTTTAAGCCATGGAGCTTGATGAAATTTCAAAATTCTATGAATTTTTGTCAATCTTATTCCCAGATTTAAACATTGTTTCAGATTTCTGTAATGAATAATGTATCTGTTTTTGGTTAATAATGTTGTCATTAATTTTGATTGCTTGTTGTGAGGTGGTACGTAGTGCTCGGGACAAAGGGGGAGATCTTTATGTAGCTCAAAAAGTTCCTGGGGATATTCCAAGTCCACCTCCAGGGTATATCCCACAGGAGAATCATCAGGAACATTGAGCACATTTATCGGCTCAGACTCCCACTCAAAAGAGCCAACTGGTAGATATTGGCTCATAGCTGCACCGTATAAATTGTTCACGTCAAAGTACAGGGTGGAAAAAATGATTTGTCGCCACTTCGCCAGACGATTCTCCAGCTCGAGATCGGTGAAGATCTATCAAAACTTGTAGCCGCAGAATTGACCTTGAGCGTGGAATTTGAGGTCAAATTTTTTTATTGTCTTGAAAAATTCTTCCCGTCCAGAGGAACAAAAGTCTCGAAGGGACCATGGGTCAATAATGCGATATTCTGGGTGAAAAAACAGCTCGAAGGCAAAAAAAATCGAAAACATCATTTTCATATTATTATAAAGGTTTATTAATCTTTCATTATTATTATGGTTAAAAGGGACTCAAGATTAGGTAACGATACTGTCGGATATATCCAGGCGTTCACTATTAGAATAACAGGCATCTCAGCCACACATTGCACCCTTGCTAGCAATGAGAATACTTTTTGACTTAGGAGGTGACGCTTCTTACGTGTCTCTCGCTTGGCTATCGGTGACTCGAGCTGAGTTCACCCGACATGCTACGGACCCGAGCGTGAACGGCCCATGCCCCTTCGCTATCGGCGACTTGAGCCGAGTTTACCCGACGTGCTACGGACCCGAGCGTGAAAGGCCCATGCTCCTTTGCTACCGTGTGCTACCCAGAGAGAAGTGTGCACGGCGCTCTATGTGTGTGGTTAGTCATTGAACTGGCCGAATATGCTCTACTCGTGCACTTTTAAATGAAAGATTGGCAACTGATATTATATTTTTCCTTTAGTGTCTGGATGCGAACATTGCTTTTACTACAAAATTATGGAGCGGCGCGGGCGGGGTCGCCCACGAGATGGCCGAGATCAACGTCTAATGCTACGAGCGATAGATGACGCTTCTGGGAATTATGCCCGAGCTCGCGAAATTTACGCTTAGATAGTTCGAAATCGTGCCGGTAATCGACGTCTCCATCCGGAAGAAATCCCAGACAGGCGTGATTTCCAACGTCTCGACGAACGTTTTGCCGATCAGGAACGATTCGAAGTCCAACGTGCTGGCTATCACCGAGCTGGCCGTCCTCGCGTCCAATGGAGAACTGAAGAACGCGTCATTGCGCTAGCACGGGCTTTTCCGGTCATGGGCTTGCGTCAGATAGCTGCTCGCGTGGGAATATCGCATCCGACAGTGAGGCGCATAATACGCGAAGAAGGATTGAAACCCATTCGTGTTCAATACGTGCAAACTTTGAATCCTGACGATCGCCGAGCTCGAGTAAATTTCTGCCGATGGATGCTGCGAGGACTGAATAGAGACCCTCGATTCCTTGAAAACATATTATTCACGGATGAGGCAAGTTTTTCCAGTACTGGAATAATCAACAGGCAGAACCTTCGGATTTGGGCAAGACGAAATCCGCATGCTATGATGCAGCGAGTGTTCTGGGGTCGTTTCGCCATTAACGTCTGGGCAGGAATTATAAACAATGAGTTCGTTGCTCCCGTCTATCTACCATTGCGATTGACTACTGCGAATTATCTGCATTTTCTACGACACGAACTTGTGCTCCGGCTACGCAGAATAATTCCCCGAGAACGCCGAAACAGCATTTATTTCATGCACGATGGAGCGCCACCACACTGGGGTCTACGCGTCCGCGCTTTCCTCAACCACATGTTCGGTACCCGCTGGATAGGACGGCATCCTGCGCCCCACGTATGCCCCCCCCCCCCGTTCTCCCGATCACAATCCATTAGATTTTTTCTTTTGGGGAGCTTTAAAGGCGATCGTTTACCGATCTGGTAGGGCGATAAGGACGGTAGCTGATCTACGACGCCGGATAGACGAAGGTGTAGCAAGGCTAATGAGAAACCCCAATCTTCTCACCCGTGTTCGGGAAAATTTAGCGGAAAGGCTGCGGGCTTGCCTGCGCAATGGTGGGCGACATATTGAAGCGGGAGTCCAAGCTCGCATGTTAAGAGCGATAAGAGCCGACGGTGCAATTCTTTGGGCCCCACAGCAACGACGCCATCGTCAACACAACTAGTTAAATTTGAATTAAAGAAAGATGTTTGCACTACGCACTACGCGGCAAAGTTTTGGAAACATTCACCCCCCACCCCACACACACACACGCACGCACGCACGCACGCACGCACGCACGCACGCACGCACGCACGCACGCACGCACGCACGCACGCACGCACGCACGCACGCACGCACGCACGCACGCACGCACGCACGCACGCACGCACGCACGCACGCACGCACGCACGCACGCACGCACGCACGCACGCACGCACGCACGCACACACACACACACACACACACACACACACACACACACACACACCATAATTTTAATATATTTTATATTTTAATTTCAACCATAATAATAATAATAAGAGATAAAGATAAAAAGATAATAATAAATAATAATAATAAAAGATCAATAAAATTTTATAATAATATAAAAACGATGTTTTCGATTTTTTTTGCCTTCGAGCTGTTTTTTTACACAGAAGATCGCATTATTGACCCATGGTCCCTTCGAGGCTTTTGTTCCTCTGGACGAGAAGACCTTTTCAAGACAATAAAAAAATTTGACCTCAAATTCCACGCTCAAGGTCAATTCTGCGGTTACAAGTTTTGATAGATCTTCACCGATCTCGAGCTGGAGAATCGTCTGGCGAAGTGGCGACAAATCATTTTTTTCCACCCTGTACATTAGATACGGTTCCTCTTTGCTTGGATCGTAATCTGTGCCCATGTATCTGTTATTCGCATGAGCATACCTATTGGTGCACTGCGATACACCGCCTCGAATGCCTTTCTCAACAAACAAGAGCATTTCGGGATCGGTGAGGAGCTCAAGGTCAACACCGGTACATTTGAGCATCGCATCAAAAGCAAGCCCCGGAGCTGTGAAATAATGAAGAGGATCCAACATATACGTAGAAAAGCAGTTGCGTCGAAAATTTTCAAATATATCAGTCAATAATAAAACATTCGTTTTTAAATATAAATCTGAATATTGACCTAATGAGGTTATGTTGAATGTTTCCCAAACTTTTTTTGCATGTTCGTAATCCCCTTCTGAAATATTATCATCATTTAATTTTGAATAAAAATTTTCTTTCGGTGGCAACTGCTCTTCATCGAGTTTCTCCCAGCTGTCCACGTACTCGTAGGGAAAAACTCCCTTCCTCGTGACCAGCTGGAATTCCTCTGCACTATTGCAGTATCGACGAGTTATCGATTTTTCATCATCATTCAAGTATGATGCGAGTTTTTCGAGACTGCTCGCCATAAATCTGAACGAATCGATAAAACGTAAATTTACGTTTGTACCTTCGACATATTTTGTGAATGAAATGTATTTTTCTTTATTTATGGGTAGCAGTTTCACTGTACCCTCGAATCGTGTGGCCAATGCTTTAATCAAAAAATGTGAATCATAGCCTGAAAGATTGTGAAAAACGATCGGAATGCTGTGAGATTTTTGATAATTTAAATTACATCCCTGATGCGCGGCACCACGATACTTGCCCGTGAAATGACAATGATCACGATGCTTCACATCAGTGGAAGTAAACGGTTTTTCACATATATGGCATTTTGTTGCATTGTGGTATTCATGTTTTTCAACCGATATGAGTGGTTCCATAGGTACGATATTATTCAAATAAAAATCAACCATACGAGCTATTTCTAGCAATTGATCGATGAACCACTCGATACAATCAGTTCCACGTTTGATTTCAAATTTCGACAGTGAATCATCATAGGCACATTGTAAATAATATGCAGCACTGTAAAGGACATGCTTTTGGCAATCGTTTGCGGTTGATTCGAGCAGGCATTCGAGATCAGCGTATACAAAAAATGGTACTGCTTCTTTGTACCGATAATTTTTGAAATTTAAAATTTTATTTTCTTCTGTTGGTAATATCATTTTAGTTTTGTTTATGCTCATGCAATCTTTTTTGTGATTTTCGAAAGAACTTTGAAGTGCAAAGTGATTCAAGCAATTATCACAAAACCATGAGTGATGATTATTTTTTGAAACCTGTGATCTGAGTAATCGTGATAGATTACGAATCCAAGCAAAGTGATAAATCGGTTGAAAATTGTCTTCTCCGTCGACTTCCATGCCGATATTGCTTTCAACCATGAGAAGGTGAATTGTAGGTTTATCTGACTTATGTTTACTTATGTATAATGGTACTATTTCACTCTTTTTACCTGATTCAACACCGTAAACATTAATCGCCAAATTATTCATTTTTTCGAATTTAAAAATGTATTTTAATGCGATCGGAAAATTTATATTATCGTATTTTAGCACTTTACTATAGCTGGGATACGAGCTGAGTTGATTCGCATGTGTTGCAGCTGGATGTAGTGCTGCTACGAATGACCATAGAAAACAGAACTCGTCATTGTTTTTCACGTTCACCACAGCTTTTTTGTTTCGAATATCTTGAGGTAACTCGACGAATGTTGATAGGCCTCCGCGTAGTGGTACATACTGATTAATATTCACTGCCAAATTGACGATTTCACGCAAGGACCAGCCTGAATCTCGTTCTTGAAACTCTTCAACCTCCACCAACAAAGGATCTTTCACATTTTCATCGAACCACATCTTCATATCAGTTGCTGCGAGGATTGGTTCGTTTCGTGTATTAAAATACTTTATTTCCTCAATCATTTCTCCGTTTTTCAATGTTGCAAATTTGCACGCCAGTACGACATTTACTTTTAAATTCCCTTCTTATTTCAGCACATTTGATAGCCTCGTGATGGTTATGGTTCCTCGTGAATGGTCCTTGTGAACGAGATTCACCACTGTACCAGTTCGTATGCGACTTTGGAATGCTGACTGCAAGTCTACCCAACGAACTCGGTCCGATGTCTTTTTGCGTGCACCAATATTTCCACCTCGTTTTTGTTGTTCTTTAAAATTTTCACTGAAGGACTTCAGCAGTGATATAGTTGTTTGTATTCTCGTTTTCTCACCAGTGGACAAATTTGGATTTTTCAAGATTTTATTTAATAACTTAATATTTCGAGCCTAATATTTTTTCCATTGTTCTATTTGACTCGGCGCACTTTTCATAAGTTAATATGCTTTTGTCATAAAAGCTATCAACCGTAAACACTCTTTCGATTCCATTTTTAATGTACCGATCTTCACTTGACGAAGGGTAGAAATTAAATAAATGCGCTGGGCTGTCAGTGATCTATATATACTCATGGATAGAAAGAGATAGAGAATTGTTATTGTGCTTCGTGATCGAATGTTCTAGAAGAGATTGAATCATCCGGAATGTTTTCCATGACCCTCATTACCTCTAATTTTCAATAAAAGAATTCCAGGAAAAATCTACGAAGTAAACAAAATATCCTTGACAGCTATCGTAGACCTTCAACCGATTTGCGCAGTTCCGACATTCAATCAATAATAATGATAATAACTATGGTAAAACGTTCTAAAAGCTTTGTAACCCTCTCATCTCAGAACGTCAAGGATTTATCATGGAAGAACGTTCTGGAAAGTTTTCAAAATTATACACCGTTTCAAAATCTTCATCTGATTGAACTGTGCAGTTCTGAAATTATTAGTATATAGAATCCCACCAAAAACACCATGAATGGTGTATAAAAACTTGAGACAAGTACATTTCCTTGCGTCGTTTTGTTTATGCTTACAAAAAGATGTCAAACCCAAATATTTGACAAATAACCCTTTACAAAAAGATGTCAAACACAAAAAGTTGTCAAATAAATTCAAATAATCTAAGTCACAGTTGCCAAGTACATCAAGCATTTTCATTGTTTACATTTTTATTAACCGTTTATAAGTAAGTAACAACGCTCGAAAACGTATTGAAACGGACTTAAGGACTTAATCTAAAAATTTAATGTTTGAAAGATTTTATTGAAAAAAAATTCGCATTGAAAAAAAAAATCCGAACGAAGTACTTGGCGAGTTCGTAACAGGTAGTCTGTACAGTCATTTTACATAACTCGCCAAATACTTCGTTCGGATTTTTTTTTTCAGTGCGAATTTTTTTTCAATAAAATCTTTCAAACATTAAATTTTTAGATTAAGTCCTTAAGTCCGTTTCAATACGTTTTCGAGCGTTGTTACTTACTTATAAACGGTTAACAAAAATGTAAATAATGAAAATGCTTGATGTACTTGGCAACGGTGACTTAGATTATTTGAATTTATTTGACAACTTTTTGTGTTTGACATCTTTTTGTGAAGGGTTATTTGTCAAATATTTGGGTTTGACATCTTTTTGTAAGCATAAACAAAACGACGCAAGGAAATGTACTTGTCTCAAGTTTTTATACACCATTCATGGTGTTTTTGGTGGGATTTGGTTTCTTTTTGCAAAGCATTATATATGTCGACATATATTTACGATGTAACTTCTATGTAAAAGCTTTGAATGGCGACTACTATGCTCAGGGGAGAATTGAACAATTTTTGACGGCATAAATTGTCTTGCCAAAACATTTCGTACAATTATGGAATGGTTTCATTATTTCACAACTTCAGAAGCCCCAATCTAGCACCTAGCATACGAATTATCATTTGCATTTTTTTTTTATTAGATCGTTAGCAAGTTTAGCGAACTCCAAAATATTCTATGCGTACAAAATCCTATCAATGAGGTCTCCCTATTCTTGAAAGTGCTCGCATGATCCATTCAAACATCTTTGAGTTTCGATTCTTGATACAAAGCACCATCGCTGAGTTATAAAAATCATAAGCATTGCTTTTCTATAGTCGGTTCATAGTATCGAGCACTATCTTTTTTTTCGTGATGGAATATTAGAGCTTCGTTTGTAAGATATCAATGAAACGCAGACTCAACCCGACCGCGACCCACGTAATTCTACTCATAAAAGCCATCATAGTCAACTGAACAAGGGAAAATTCGACAAATCATTGCACTACAAAAAAAAATCCCATGAAGCGATTTGATCCAGACAAACGCAGTCTATAACCGAATTGGTACAGAAAAATGAAGCATGTTGTCCGTATGCGCAGGTCCTTTGAAATTTGAATTGTCTGTACCGAACCGAGTTGTGAAATTGTAATTAAACTTTGTTTACTCACAAATCACAAATGTAATTTGAAATTAAACTTTTTTCAATGGACTATTACAAATGTGATCTGTAATTGAACATTTTGTAATTAAAAATTAGAAATATAATCTGTAATTAAAATTTTCACTCTTTTCAATTACCCATTACAAATAAAATTTCTAATTACACTTCTTTTAATTTCAAATTACAAATGTGATTTGTAATTAAACTTCAGTGTTACTACAAATTATAAATGTAATTTGAAATCGACAAGAATTTAATTACAAATTAAAATTGTAATTGAACAACGTTTAATTATAAATTATGAAAGTAATTATTCAATCAATTATTTGTAATCGATTAGACGAGTACAAATTCGCAATAAACAGATCCTCCGGAACATCATTTGTCACCCAGAGTTATCATTTTTTAATTAATTTTTACGTTTGATTATTTTTATGTTTTGCTCCCGATGGACATGTGGTGGTGCGCTCCGTAGCACCAGATCCCCAGGTCATGGGATCTTTTTTCCTGCCGTCCAGGTATCACTTTCGGTAGATCTTGAGCACAGGTCGACGGGCATCTGTCACCTACCGTCCTGGAATGGCCCCGCGATTCGTAATCTTTGAGCACCAGGTAGTTGGGAAGGCGTTATTTGCCGTCCAGGCTCTGCGCTCCGTTGTTCTTGAGAACCAGGTCGACGGGAATGAGTTTTCCGTCATCCAGGTCTCACGCTTCGTAGTTCTTGAGTTCCAGGTCAACGGGATTGCGTTTTCCACCGTCCAGGTCTACCGCTCGATTGTTCTCGAGTTCCAAGTTGATGGGAATGCGTTTTACGCTGTCCAGGCCTCGCGCTCTGTAGTTCTTAAGTTCCAGGTCAACGGCAAGGCATTACGCATATAAATAGCGCGTAAGACCCGGACGCCAAGCACTATGGTGCGATCAAGCTGGACGCCAAGAAGTAACGCGCGATGAACCTGGATGCTAAAAACTATGACGTGATTGACCTAGACACCAAGAACTATGACGCGATTAACCTAGACATCAAGAACTATGGCGCGATCGACCTGGACGCCAAGAACTATGACGCGATTGACTTGGGCACCAATAACTATGACTTGGTCAACCTGAACGCCAATAACTACCGCGCGATCAACCTGGACGCCAAGAACTATGACGCGATCGATCTGGACGCCAAAAACTACGATGCGATCGACCTGGACGCGAAGAACTATTGTGCGATCGACCTGGACGCCAAGAACTATGACGCGATCGACCTGGACGCCAAAAACTACGATGCGATCGACCTGGACGCGAAGAACTATGGTGCGATCGACCTGGACGCCAAGAACTATGACACGATCGACCTGGACGCCAAGAACTATGGCGCGATTAATCTTGACACCAAGAACTATTGCGTGATCGACCTGGACCCCTAGAACTATGACGCGATTGACTTAGGCACCAATAACTACCGCGCGATCAACCTGGACGCCAAGAACTATGACGCGATCGACCTGGACGCCAAGAACTATGGTGCGATCGACCTGGACACGAAGAACAATGGTGCGATCGACCTGAACGCCAAGAACTATGACGCGATCGACCTGAACGCCAAGAACTAATGTGCCATCAACCTGGATTCCAATAACTATGACGCGATTGACCTAGACACCTAAAACTACGACGCGATTGACGTCTAGACACGAAGAAATATGGAGCGATCGACCTGGACGCCAAAAACTTATGACGCGATTAACTTAGACACCAAAAATTTTGGTGCAATCAGCCTGGACGAAACATTTCTTTTTTAACACAGAACCACATTGGATAAAAAAAATATTTATCTAGAAATAAATATTTTTTCAAGATGCGCCGGTATCGCGTCTTTTCGGCCTTTCAGCGTGACACGGGACTCAAGACGGTTAGTGTGGTTATGTTGGTGGTGCGAAAAATTAGCGGAGCGAAAAATTTGCGGACCGAAAAAATGATGATCGTTGTACGTCGAAAATAAAAAATGAAATGCGATATCTCCCATATGTCAATAGCTACAGCATTCATTTGGGTACCAATCGAAAGAGAAAAAAAAATAAAAAATATTCGTATTAATATCATTGCCGAAGTCTGTATAATTAATTCATAATTAGAAAAATAAGTTTCGTTATATAGAAGTAGTATATGGACCACTATGGCGACCCCCACTCCTATCCCCACCCCTATCCCCTCCACTTTCCCCCGTGCTGGAGCCTCTTTCCGAGCGTGGTGGGGGTAATGGTGGGGAGAGGTGGTGGGGGGAAGAGTTCTGACGGCTCGCCATAGTGGTCCGATTATTATTATTATTATTATCATTATTAATATTTATTTTTATTATTTTCAATATTCTCTCTCTCTCTTTCTCTCTCTCTCTCTCTCTCTCTCTCTGGATTATTATTTTTTACTTTCATAATTATTATTATTTTTATTATTATTTTTAATATTTCCACTCTCTCTCCGATTTATGATTATTTTTTACTGATGCTTCTCCCGAGGCTATTAGGCGCATCTCTCTCTCTCTCTCTCTCTCTCTCTCTCTCTCGCTCCTGTCACTTACGTTTTTCTTCTCTTTCTCCTTCTCTCGCACACACTCTCTGTTATTCGCGCACATTTTGTCTCTCTCTCACTATTCTCCCTCGTTATTTCGGTAACTAAAATTTATTCCGAATCCGTGAAAAAAAATCACCGCACAATAGAATTGCGAAGGAGTTTAAAAACACTCGTACTAGCACTCCAAAATTTTTTCCGATATTCCTACAAATAAGGTTTTGAGTGATCTACAGCAGGAATTATTTTGAAAAACGATAGAATGCAAACCCGCACAGATATATTCGTTATACTTATCTTCGTGAGTCCCGTCTTTATGAAATATTTTTATTAGCACGAGCACACACGTTAATCCTGAGGGCACATAAATTATTTAAACGAATAATATTTTAACCGATTGACATTGCGAGAACGTTTTCCCGATGTTACACGATTAAAAGAACGACGATTACTGAGCTCTACAGATGCTTGGAAGCAAGCTCCACACGCCTTTAGGGATAATATTATGAAGACTTCTCGGCGCGCGCGAAATGCACCGTCAGCACCACGTGCATGTCTCATCGTCGCCCAAGCTTGCTCGAATTCGCTCATTTTTTTATTCGTATGGAGGACAATATATTTAATGTATATAATGTGGTCTGAAGATGCAACGCGAGTATACCTACAGACACAATAGGTATACGCTGCGAATATACATAGGTAAGCTAACGAGGTACCGTTCCGTAGCGCTCGAGAGTCAATAACTATGGGCATGCTCACGCGGTATCGTTCAGCAGCAGCAGTTCTTTTACATATAGGGCGAAGAATGAATTAAAATTGTACAGATCACAGGCAGGCAGGGGCACTTTATCATCGAATGGCCCATCTACAAGAGTATAGCGATGACTGATACTGTTCTCCTTTGCGATTGTATTTTTCAAATTTTTTTGCACCCGGAGAGAAAAGTTGCATGGCTCTCGCCGCTACACATACACACTGGCGTGTATAAGAGGATGTCAGCTAATTTGCACGCGCCAAGGTTTACTTTGTTTTGACGAAAACAGAGTATCAATATCATGATGCTTTATATGAAAGCAATGTATAAGGCTGATTCGAGCTATGTAAGAAAAATTATAAATTAAAAATTTTTCTCTACACGGAAAAAAATTTTGCCTCTCGGGAGAAACACTTCGGAAATTCTTTTGAATTTTGAAGTGGAAATAGTTGTTTTTACAGTTTAAACCAGCAAATATGGTTATACAGATAGTACAGAAGTATATTTCGCACATTAATTTTAGATCAAAACACTGTAAAGAGATTAATTTACTGTGTTAAACTGCATTTTTTTCTCTTCATCGTTGTATTTTTTAAATTTCAGTTATTATGTTTGAAATGTCTTTTTTTCCGTGTAGCCTTGAAATTATTTTCTTTATTGAACGAAAATTATTTTTTCAAAAAAAAAGTGCCGAGAGATGAGCTCGAGGCTCCAGAGATCACGAGCATGCATAGTTATTGAGCTCTCCTCTTTGGATAAGTATTCGCTAACTCTCTCTCTCTCTTTTCTGTATGCATATCTTTTTCCATGACTCGAATCTTTCTATCACAGCAATAGCGGGCTTTTTTTATATTTTTCGATGTATACCGAGTATTCAAGTATGAAACTACGAGATTTCTCGATTTTTCGAGGTGCGTGAAATGCATCATCAGCAGTGCAGCAGCCGGTTACAGGCCGTCTTCGCTCAATGCTGCGAATATCTTCTCCTTATTTTTATATAATGTGTTTGTAGATATTTGTGTGCTTCATGCAACTTAGTAATATAATTTAATATATATTTCGCCCTCAAGATCGTTAAACCTTATAAAAATTATGATACCCACTTATGTATTCAATTTTAAAAGTATATTTTTATGAATCGAAAATTTCTCTGTTGCCTTGAAAACATTTTTCTTTATCGAACGAAAATTATTTTTTCGAAAAAAGAGCCGAGAGGTGAACGCGAGGCTTAGCCGAGAGGTACGGCAGAGATCACGAGAATAGTTATTGAGCTCTCTCTCTCTCTCTCTCTCTCTCTCTCTCTCTCTCTCTCTCTCTCTCTCTCTCTCTCTCTCTCTCTCTCTCTCTCTCTCTCT
>OY751320.1:5037111-5139611 GCA_963564615.1 Rhorus exstirpatorius
AAACTTTGTTTTGAAACTCATTCGTTTCGTTCATTTGTATAGTTCGTTCGTATCGCCCCTATCATAATGATTTCGTCGTAATAATTTTACATGAAAAAACTTTTTTCGAAGACGATGATTTTGATTATAAATTACATTAAATTGATTGGAAACTCGCTCTTGTCGTTTGTTCGTGCCGTTAGTTCATTCGTTTCGTTAATTCGTACAATTAAAAAAAAAAAAAAGAAAAAAAAATGTCCGAGAAACAAAAATGTTATTGGAAACCCTCTCTCGTCATTCGTTAGTATTGCCAAAATTTTTATTGGAAATTCGCTCTCGTCGTTCGTTATTATCACTCGTATCGTTCCTTTCGTAATAATTCTACTTGGAAAAACTATTTCAAAGAAAAAAGACTGAGGAAAAAAATTTCGGAAAAAGATTTTTTATTATAAATTTAATTGAAATTGATTGGAAACTCTAGCTCTCGTCGTTTTCTTAGTTCATCCGTATCTCTCGCTCGCATCGTTCGTATTATTTGCTCCGATCGATCATGTTTTATTAATTTTTCGAATAAATGTTTGAGAAACGAGCAACTTTATCGGTAATTCGCTCTTGTCATTCGCACGTATCGGCTTTTCGTATCGCTGGTATCGTTTGTGTCGCAATAATTTTACATGAAAAAGCTTCGAACATATGTTTAAGAAACGAAACTTCAACTACAAACGCTCTCTCATCGTTCGCTCGATCGTTCGTTCATTCGTTCGTTTGTTCGTTCGTTCCTTGGCTCCTTCGTTCCTTCGTTCGTTCGTTAGTTCGTTCGTTCGTTCCTTCGTTCCTTCGATCGTTCGTTCCTTCGTTCGTTCGTTGATTCCTCCGTTCGTTCGGGAAATATTTTTGAAAAAATTTTTGAGAAATGAAAATTTTATTGAAAGCCTACTCTTGTCATTCGTTCGCATCGTTCTTTCCTATTGCTCGTGTCGTTCGTTCCGATCGTTCGTTCGTTCATTCATTGGTTCGTTCGTTCATTCATTAGTTCGTTAGGTAAATATTTTTGAAAAAATTTTTGAGAAACGAAAATTTTATTGAAAACACACTCGTTTCGTTCGTTCCGATCGTTCGTTCGTTCGTTCGTTCTTTCGTTCATTCGTATCGCTCGTGTCGTAATAATTTTACTTAAAAAACTTGTTCGGAAATTTTTTTTTTTTTTTAATGGTTGGGAAATAAAATTTGTATCTGAAACCCACGCTGTCATTCGTATTGCTGGCTCGTATCGTTCGTGTTATAATAATTTTAGTGGAAGAACTTTTTTCGAAGAAAACCAATTTGATAATAATTAAATAAAATTGATTGGAAACGCACTATCGTCGTTCGTTCGTACCGCTCGTTCATTCGTTTCGTTCATTCGTAAAATTTCGAAAATTTTTTTGAGAAACAAAAAATTTATTAAAAATTCGTTAGTACTGTTCGTATCGATCGTGTCACAATAATTCTACTTGGAAAAATTTTTTCAAAGAAAAAACGACGTTGAGACAAAATTTATTTGTTTGGAATAGTATTTTGGTAATAAATTTAATTAATATTGATTGGACACTTGCTATTATATCGTTCGTTTCGTTGATCCGTATCGCTCGTTCGTATCATTCGCACGTATCGTTCATATTATTTGCTCATATCGATCATGGTATATTAATTTTTAGAAGAAATGTTTGAGTAACAAACAACTTTATTGGTAATTCGCTCTAGTTATTCGCGCGTATCGGCTTTTCGTATCGCTGTTACTGTTTGTGTCACAATAACTTTACTTCAAAAACTTTCGAAAAAATGTTTGAGAAACGAAAATTTCATTAGAAACACCCTCTCATCGTTCGTTCCTGCATTCCTTCGTTCGTTCGTTCGTTATTTTCTTCGTTCGCTCCCTCGCTCCTTCATTCCTTCATTCGTTCGTTCGTTCGATCATTCGTTCGTTCGTTCGTTCGTTCGTTCGTTCCATCCTTCGCTCCTTCGTTACTTCGTTCCTTCGTTACTTCGTTCCTTCGTTCGTTCGTTAGTTCATTCGTTCCTTCCTTCGCTCCTTCGTTCCTTCATTCGTTCGTTCGTTCCTTCATTCATTCGTTCATTTGTTCCTTCCTTCCTTCCTTCCTTCCTCCGCTCCTTCGTTCCTTTATTCCTTCATTCCTTCGTTCGTTCGTTCGTTCCTTCGTTACTTCGTTCCGTCGTTCCTTCGTTCGTTCCTTCCTTCCTTCGCTCCATCGTTCCTTCATTCGTTCGTTCGTTCGTTCGTTCGTTCGTTCATTCGTTCGTTCGTTCGCTCGTTCGTTCCTTCGTTCCTTCGCTCCTTCGTTCCTTCATTCGTTCCTTTGGACACTTGCTATTATCGTTCGTTTCGTTGATCCGTATCGCTCGTTCGTATCATTCGCACGTATCGTTCATATTATTTGCTCATATCGATCATGGTATATTAATTTTTAGAAGAAATGTTTGAGTAACAAACAACTTTATTGGTAATTCGCTCTAGTTATTCGCGCGTATCGGCTTTTCGTATCGCTGTTACTGTTTGTGTCACAATAACTTTACTTCAAAAACTTTCGAAAAAATGTTTGAGAAACGAAAATTTCATTAGAAACACCCTCTCATCGTTCGTTCCTGCATTCCTTCGTTCGTTCGTTCGTTATTTTCTTCGTTCGCTCCCTCGCTCCTTCATTCCTTCATTCGTTCGTTCGTTCGATCATTCGTTCGTTCGTTCGTTCGTTCGTTCGTTCCATCCTTCGCTCCTTCGTTACTTCGTTCCTTCGTTACTTCGTTCCTTCGTTCGTTCGTTAGTTCATTCGTTCCTTCCTTCGCTCCTTCGTTCCTTCATTCGTTCGTTCGTTCCTTCATTCATTCGTTCATTTGTTCCTTCCTTCCTTCCTTCCTTCCTCCGCTCCTTCGTTCCTTTATTCCTTCATTCCTTCGTTCGTTCGTTCGTTCCTTCGTTACTTCGTTCCTTCGTTCCTTCGTTCGTTCCTTCCTTCCTTCGCTCCATCGTTCCTTCATTCGTTCGTTCGTTCGTTCGTTCGTTCGTTCGTTCGTTCGTTCGTTCGTTCATTCGCTCCTTCGTTAGTTTGTTAGTTAGTTCGTTGGTTCGTTCGTTCGTTCGTTCGTTCGTTCGTTCGTTCGTTCGTTCGTTCGTTCGTTCGTTCGTTCGCTCGTTCGTTCCATCCTTCGCTCCTTCGTTACTTCCTTCCTTCGTTACTTTGTTCCTTCGTTCGTTCGTTAGTTCGTGGCTCCTCGGACGCTGACTCCATATATGTTATCGGCGATTCATTTGTCATTCGGCATGGTCCTGCAACGTCGTGTACCCTCTGGCACGTTTGATTCATCCGACAACTCCGATGTTCCACTCCCGCTTTTGCTTCGGGGGTCTGCGTGTAGTTGGTTTCTCTCCTTCAGTCTCGTTCGCAAAATTTTGATCATAACTTGTTATGAATAAAATTTTGTTTCCTAAACGCTTTTACGAAATTTCTTTCGATAAATTTCTTCAATCACGAGCAATACGAGTAAATAATGTGAGCGATATGAACGAACGATACGAACGAACGACGAGAGTCGGCTTCCACTGAAATTTTTTGTTTCTCACACCTTTTTCAAAATTTTTCCGAACAAGTTTTCCAAGTAAAGTTATTGCGACGTGAGCGATACGAATGAACGATACGAATAAACGGAGGGAGCGGCACGGATGAACGAAAAAACAAATGATACGAATGAACGAACGACAAGAGTGGGGTTTCCAATAAAATTTTTCTCAAACACCAATTTTTTTAAAATTCTTTCCAAAATTTTTCGAAGTAAAATTGTTAAGGCACAAACGATACAAACGATACGAACGAACGACGAGAGCAAGTTGTCGATATAATTTCTCCAAGTAAAATTTTCACGACACGAACGATACAGGCGATACGAAAGAACGATGCGAATGAACGACAAGAGTGAGTTTCGAATAAAATTTCGTATCTCAAAAATTGTTCAAAAATATTTCCGGAACAAGTTTTTCAAAAGTAACATTATTACAACACGTGCGATACGAGCGAATGACAAAACAAACGAACGAAGGAATGAAGGAATAAAGGAACGAAGGAGCGAAGGAAGGAAGGAAGGAAGGGAGGAACGAACGAACGAATGAATGAACGAACGAACGAACGAATGAAGGAACGAAGGAGCGAAGGAAGGAACGAACGAACTAACGAAGGAACGAAGGAACGAACGATGAGAGAGTGTTTCTAATGAAATTTTCGTTTCTCAAACATTTTTTCGAAAGTTTTTGAAGTAAAGTTATTGTGACACAAACAGTAACAGCGATACGAAAAGCCGATACGCGCGAATAACTAGAGCGAATTACCAATAAAGTTGTTTGTTACTCAAACATTTCTTCTAAAAATTAATATACCATGATCGATATGAGCAAATAATATGAACGATACGTGCGAATGATACGAACGAGCGATACGGATCAACGAAACGAACGATAATAGCAAGTGTCCAAAGGAACGAATGAAGGAACGAAGGAGCGAAGGAACGAAGGAACGAACGAGCGAACGAACGAACGAATGAACGAACGAACGAACGAACGAACGAACGAATGAAGGAACGATGGAGCGAAGGAAGGAAGGAACGAACGAAGGAACGAAGGAACGAAGTAACGAAGGAACGAACGAACGAACGAAGGAATGAAGGAATAAAGGAACGAAGGAGCGGAGGAAGGAAGGAAGGAAGGAAGGAACAAATGAACGAATGAATGAAGGAACGAACGAACGAATGAAGGAACGAAGGAGCGAAGGAAGGAACGAATGAACTAACGAACGAACGAAGGAACGAAGTAACGAAGGAACGAAGTAACGAAGGAGCGAAGGATGGAACGAACGAACGAACGAACGAACGAACGAATGATCGAACGAACGAACGAATGAAGGAATGAAGGAGCGAGGGAGCGAACGAAGAAAATAACGAACGAACGAACGAAGGAATGCAGGAACGAACGATGAGAGGGTGTTTCTAATGAAATTTTCGTTTCTCAAACATTTTTTCGAAAGTTTTTGAAGTAAAGTTATTGTGACACAAACAGTAACAGCGATACGAAAAGCCGATACGCGCGAATAACTAGAGCGAATTACCAATAAAGTTGTTTGTTACTCAAACATTTCTTCTAAAAATTAATATACCATGATCGATATGAGCAAATAATATGAACGATACGTGCGAATGATACGAACGAGCGATACGGATCAACGAAACGAACGATAATAGCAAGTGTCCAAAGGAACGAATGAAGGAACGAAGGAGCGAAGGAACGAAGGAACGAACGAGCGAACGAACGAACGAATGAACGAACGAACGAACGAACGAACGAACGAATGAAGGAACGATGGAGCGAAGGAAGGAAGGAACGAACGAAGGAACGACGGAACGAAGTAACGAAGGAACGAACGAACGAACGAAGGAATGAAGGAATAAAGGAACGAAGGAGCGGAGGAAGGAAGGAAGGAAGGAAGGAACAAATGAACGAATGAATGAAGGAACGAACGAACGAATGAAGGAACGAAGGAGCGAAGGAAGGAACGAATGAACTAACGAACGAACGAAGAAACGAAGTAACGAAGGAACGAAGTAACGAAGGAGCGAAGGATGGAACGAACGAACGAACGAACGAACGAACGAACGAATGATCGAACGAACGAACGAATGAAGGAATGAAGGAGCGAGGGAGCGAACGAAGAAAATAACGAACGAACGAACGAAGGAATGCAGGAACGAACGATGAGAGGGTGTTTCTAATGAAATTTTCGTTTCTCAAACATTTTTTCGAAAGTTTTTGAAGTAAAGTTATTGTGACACAAACAGTAACAGCGATACGAAAAGCCGATACGCGCGAATAACTAGAGCGAATTACCAATAAAGTTGTTTGTTACTCAAACATTTCTTCTAAAAATTAATATACCATGATCGATATGAGCAAATAATATGAACGATACGTGCGAATGATACGAACGAGCGATACGGATCAACGAAACGAACGATATAATAGCAAGTGTCCAATCAATATTAATTAAATTTATTACCAAAATACTATTCCAAACAAATAAATTTTGTCTCAACGTCGTTTTTTCTTTGAAAAAATTTTTCCAAGTAGAATTATTGTGACACGATCGATACGAACAGTACTAACGAATTTTTAATAAATTTTTTGTTTCTCAAAAAAATTTTCGAAATTTTACGAATGAACGAAACGAATGAACGAGCGGTACGAACGAACGACGATAGTGCGTTTCCAATCAATTTTATTTAATTATTATCAAATTGGTTTTCTTCGAAAAAAGTTCTTCCACTAAAATTATTATAACACGAACGATACGAGCCAGCAATACGAATGACAGCGTGGGTTTCAGATACAAATTTTATTTCCCAACCATTAAAAAAAAAAAAAAATTTCCGAACAAGTTTTTTAAGTAAAATTATTACGACACGAGCGATACGAATGAACGAAAGAACGAACGAACGAACGAACGATCGGAACGAACGAAACGAGTGTGTTTTCAATAAAATTTTCGTTTCTCAAAAATTTTTTCAAAAATATTTACCTAACGAACTAATGAATGAACGAACGAACCAATGAATGAACGAACGAACGATCGGAACGAACGACACGAGCAATAGGAAAGAACGATGCGAACGAATGACAAGAGTAGGCTTTCAATAAAATTTTCATTTCTCAAAAATTTTTTCAAAAATATTTCCCGAACGAACGGAGGAATCAACGAACGAACGAAGGAACGAACGATCGAAGGAACGAAGGAACGAACGAACGAACTAACGAACGAACGAAGGAACGAAGGAGCCAAGGAACGAACGAACAAACGAACGAATGAACGAACGATCGAGCGAACGATGAGAGAGCGTTTGTAGTTGAAGTTTCGTTTCTTAAACATATGTTCGAAGCTTTTTCATGTAAAATTATTGCGACACAAACGATACCAGCGATACGAAAAGCCGATACGTGCGAATGACAAGAGCGAATTACCGATAAAGTTGCTCGTTTCTCAAACATTTATTCGAAAAATTAATAAAACATGATCGATCGGAGCAAATAATACGAACGATGCGAGCGAGAGATACGGATGAACTAAGAAAACGACGAGAGCTAGAGTTTCCAATCAATTTCAATTAAATTTATAATAAAAAATCTTTTTCCGAAATTTTTTTCCTCAGTCTTTTTTCTTTGAAATAGTTTTTCCAAGTAGAATTATTACGAAAGGAACGATACGAGTGATAATAACGAACGACGAGAGCGAATTTCCAATAAAAATTTTGGCAATACTAACGAATGACGAGAGAGGGTTTCCAATAACATTTTTGTTTCTCGGACATTTTTTTTTCTTTTTTTTTTTTTTAATTGTACGAATTAACGAAACGAATGAACTAACGGCACGAACAAACGACAAGAGCGAGTTTCCAATCAATTTAATGTAATTTATAATCAAAATCATCGTCTTCGAAAAAAGTTTTTTCATGTAAAATTATTACGACGAAATCATTATGATAGGGGCGATACGAACGAACTATACAAATGAACGAAACGAATGAGTTTCAAAACAAAGTTTTCTTAAATTTTTCGAAATTGAAATAATTTTTCTCGGAAACATTTTTCATACGAGTGATATAAACGAACGATCGACAAACGATTCCCGGTTGCTTTTATTTTTTTCAAAGAAAAAATGTGTATCAAAAGAAGTAGCAGCGTTCGAACCCCCGTAAATGAAGGCAGTTATGTATATTCAGAGACACGGGGGGATTGATAGAGATAAGCACACATTGAGCGAAAAATAAGGAGAAGAGCCTCGCAACATTTAGCAAAGACGGCGACGTAACCGGTTGCTGCCCTGTTACTGATGAATTTCAGACATCTCGAGAAATCGCCATAACTCACGGTGCTATTCCTGCATACTCGGTGTACATCGAAAAATGTTTAAAATGCCCCCTATTGTTGCTATAGAAAGACTCTCGAGCATGGAAAAAGATATGGATACAGAGAGAGAGAGAGAGAGAGAGAGAGAGAGAGAGAGAGAGAGAGAGAGAGAGAGAGAGAGAGAGAGAGAGAGAGAGAGAGAGAGAGAGAGAGAGAGAGAGAGAGAGAGAGAGAGAGAGAGAGAGAGAGAGAGAGAGAGAGAGAGAGAGAGAGAGAGAGAGAGAGAGAGAGAGAGAGAGAGAGAGAGAGAGAGAGAGAGAGAGAGAGAGAGAGAGAGAGAGAGAGAGAGAGAGCTCAATAACTATTCTCGTGATCTCTGCCGTACCTCTCGGCTAAGCCTCGCGTTCACCTCTCGGCTCTTTTTTCGAAAAAATAATTTTCGTTCGATAAAGAAAAATGTTTTCAAGGCAACAGAGAAATTTTCGATTCATAAAAATATACTTTTAAAATTGAATACATAAGTGGGTATCATAATTTTTATAAGGTTTAACGATCTTGAGGGCGAAATATATATTAAATTATATTACTAAGTTGCATGAAGCACACAAATATCTACAAACACATTATATAAAAATAAGGAGAAGATATTCGCAGCATTGAGCGAAGACGGCCTGTAACCGGCTGCTGCACTGCTGATGATGCATTTCACGCACCTCGAAAAATCGAGAAATCTCGTAGTTTCATACTTGAATACTCGGTATACATCGAAAAATATAAAAAAAGCCCGCTATTGCTGTGATAGAAAGATTCGAGTCATGGAAAAAGATATGCATACAGAAAAGAGAGAGAGAGAGTTAGCGAATACTTATCCAAAGAGGAGAGCTCAATAACTATGCATGCTCGTGATCTCTGGAGCCTCGAGCTCATCTCTCGGCACTTTTTTTTTGAAAAAATAATTTTCGTTCAATAAAGAAAATAATTTCAAGGCTACACGGAAAAAAAGACATTTCAAACATAATAACTGAAATTTAAAAAATACAACGATGAAGAGAAAAAAATGCAGTTTAACACAGTAAATTAATCTCTTTACAGTGTTTTGATCTAAAATTAATGTGCGAAATATACTTCTGTACTATCTGTATAACCATATTTGCTGGTTTAAACTGTAAAAACAACTATTTCCACTTCAAAATTCAAAAGAATTTCCGAAGTGTTTCTCCCGAGAGGCAAAATTTTTTTCCGTGTAGAGAAAAATTTTTAATTTATAATTTTTCTTACATAGCTCGAATCAGCCTTATACATTGCTTTCATATAAAGCATCATGATATTGATACTCTGTTTTCGTCAAAACAAAGTAAACCTTGGCGCGTGCAAATTAGCTGACATCCTCTTATACACGCCAGTGTGTATGTGTAGCGGCGAGAGCCATGCAACTTTTCTCTCCGGGTGCAAAAAAATTTGAAAAATACAATCGCAAAGGAGAACAGTATCAGTCATCGCTATACTCTTGTAGATGGGCCATTCGATGATAAAGTGCCCCTGCCTGCCTGTGATCTGTACAATTTTAATTCATTCTTCGCCCTATATGTAAAAGAACTGCTGCTGCTGAACGATACCGCGTGAGCATGCCCATAGTTATTGACTCTCGAGCGCTACGGAACGGTACCTCGTTAGCTTACCTATGTATATTCGCAGCGTATACCTATTGTGTCTGTAGGTATACTCGCGTTGCATCTTCAGACCACATTATATACATTAAATATATTGTCCTCCATACGAATAAAAAAATGAGCGAATTCGAGCAAGCTTGGGCGACGATGAGACATGCACGTGGTGCTGACGGTGCATTTCGCGCGCGCCGAGAAGTCTTCATAATATTATCCCTAAAGGCGTGTGGAGCTTGCTTCCAAGCATCTGTAGAGCTCAGTAATCGTCGTTCTTTTAATCGTGTAACATCGGGAAAACGTTCTCGCAATGTCAATCGGTTAAAATATTATTCGTTTAAATAATTTATGTGCCCTCAGGATTAACGTGTGTGCTCGTGCTAATAAAAATATTTCATAAAGACGGGACTCACGAAGATAAGTATAACGAATATATCTGTGCGGGTTTGCATTCTATCGTTTTTCAAAATAATTCCTGCTGTAGATCACTCAAAACCTTATTTGTAGGAATATCGGAAAAAATTTTGGAGTGCTAGTACGAGTGTTTTTAAACTCCTTCGCAATTCTATTGTGCGGTGATTTTTTTTCACGGATTCGGAATAAATTTTAGTTACCGAAATAACGAGGGAGAATAGTGAGAGAGAGACAAAATGTGCGCGAATAACAGAGAGTGTGTGCGAGAGAAGGAGAAAGAGAAGAAAAACGTAAGTGACAGGAGCGAGAGAGAGAGAGAGAGAGAGAGAGAGAGAGAGATGCGCCTAATAGCCTCGGGAGAAGCATCAGTAAAAAATAATCATAAATCGGAGAGAGAGTGGAAATATTAAAAATAATAATAAAAATAATAATAATTATGAAAGTAAAAAATAATAATCCAGAGAGAGAGAGAGAGAGAGAGAGAGAAAGAGAGAGAGAGAATATTGAAAATAATAAAAATAAATATTAATAATGATAATAATAATAATAATAATCGGACCACTATGGCGAGCCGTCAGAACTCTTCCCCCCACCACCTCTCCCCACCATTACCCCCACCACGCTCGGAAAGAGGCTCCAGCGCGGGGGAAAGTGGAGGGGATAGGAGTGGGGGTCGCCATAGTGGTCCATATACTACTTATAGATATACTACCGTGTATAAGCTCGACGTGTGGCGTATAAGAGGCTGTAGTACCTCTCGACATGTCGGTATGTGAGGAAATGTACTTGTCCCGAGGCTCTACCGCGCCTCTTAATGTTCCAGAAGATATTGCATTATCAGCCTTCTTGAGTATAAAAGGATAAAGCTCGGTTATGCTTCATCAGTCGAATTACAACCACATGAGTGGCATGGAAGACCAAAACAAGCATCATGAATTTAAAAAAAGAGTTGAATCCTTCTTAAAAAATATTCAAGAAGTTAAGAAACTTATTGAGACAAAAAGTAACATTGATACTCTCACCAAACGACTATCTCAACTTAAAATACATCAATGATAATAGAAAAATAACTCGTAAAATATGTAATTTTTATATGTGAAAGAATAAATCACATTTAAAAAATTCTGATTTATTATGTAAAAATCCTTATTTCATTTCCTCTGCTGAAAAAAAAATTTTTTTTTCATCGATTCTGATAGCCAAAGATCCACTCAGTTCTCGGTCGAAAGAAAAAATCATTCATCTCTGTCTCGCTTGTGTATGTTCAATTCATCGGGAGAATCTTATCGCAAGAAACTCGATCATCCACCCAGCTGTTTCTTCATTCGTGCTTGTAGGTCAGGATCGAAGAGCGGTGTTCTCACCTCCTCCAAGATTATTTTATTCGACATTTAAAGAGCTAGCCGAAGAGCGACACAATTATGGTGCGAAAAAAAATCGCTCATGCATCTCTCTCTCTCTCTCTCTCTCTCTATCTTCCGAAGAGCGGTACAGTTATCATGCAAAAAGAAAAAATAATCACTCATGCATCTCTCTATCTCTCTCTTCCGAAGAGCGGTACAGTTATCGGTCAAACGAAAGAAAACAACAGCGAGAAATTCGATCCTCCACCCGGCTGTGACGCAAAAGATCTTCAATATGAATATATGGAGAGGATTTTGGAAGGGATATATATATTTGAAAAACTCAAATTTGTTTAAAACTTTTTTTCTTCTTTTATTTAGTTCATTTTCTTTTCATTTTTAAAAATACAAAAATCAAAATATTTTGTACAGAAATTTTTTTTTGTTTTTTTATGAAGCATTTGTTGAAAATTCACACTTATTAAATTGCCCACCAAAAAACTGTATATACAGATGTCCCTCCACAGCAATGGACTTTAATAGTTGAAATTGCTCATTATCATCTTCGAACATCTTCGAAATCCTCTGTTCGGTCGAACGAATATTTTAAAGGTACCCAGGTACCAAGGGTCACTAACGCTTATATACAAACTCAGGCGTCGCGCGGTCAACCATCCCCTTTAATTTTCATGTGCTCGGGTAAATCTGAATTGGAAGGGGTAACGCTGGCTGGGCCTCGTCAGTCGAACGATCGCGGGACTGATGGACAGTCGTCTTCTCTTAGTTTTGTGTCTGTTTTTCCGAGAACGAAATAATCTAAAGGATTTATCGCGACTAAATCATTACTCATGAATCGTGAGGTCGCGTGTGTCTCCCTTTCAATTTGTCGGCATGCTGGTGAGCTGAACTATCATCCTGTGCATCAAGATCAGTCGGTGATTCCGAACACAAGCGCAATGCTTACGAAGTCGCCAGCGATTTCATTCTCTGCATACAACACATACAACAACACATTCTCTGGAACACAAGCGCAATGCTTGCGAGTCCACAGCGACTTCAAACACGGTAATCATATTATCTGAACACAAGCGCAATGCTTACGAGTCCACAGCGACTTTAAACACGGTAATTATATTATCTGAACCCAAGTGCAATACTTTTACGAGATCGCCAACGATTTTATACACAATAATCAAATATTATCAAAAAAAAAGGCGCAAAGGGCTTTTACGAGGTCGCCAGCGACTTTATCCATAACAATCATATCGCATGATATAATTAAACCTACAATACACGTACACATCCATAAGTCGTTTCCGACTGTAGATTTCACCTTCACAATAATTATCACGCGAAAGATATTCTATAACCTAAAATACTGTATCGATTGTAAATACATCATTCGCGAGAGGTTTTTTTCTCTGAGGTTTACACCTCGGAGATTTTCCTCTCTGAGCCATAATTAAACGAAAAACTTGTATGGCTCAAAAAATATGTGTTGATTTATTTATTCCCTACCCCCTTAATCCTTATTCATAAAATCAGAATTGTATTTTATCAACGTCGAGATTTGTTACATTTCGAGAATTAAATACGCGTCCTCTTTTTTATTAAAGAATACGCGCCCCACAAAACATCTTCGCTGGTAGAAAAACTGAGAAACTCTGGTTGAGTACTGCTACGACTTTCAACCCAAACGTCGTGCGAACCATTCCCTGTTGCAAAGAACCGATAGAAACTCATAGGAAACGATAGAAATTCTATCAGATTCTATCTAGTCTATCTGGAAGAAAAAACTCGGATATCGGCAGTTTATTTGGAACTATCGGAATCGATGAGAACGTGGTCTCTATGTGGATAACCTGATACGGAATGTATCAGATTCAATCGTTTTAATGCGCATGATGGATTATATTGGGATTTGCAGATGTGCGATCTATGGGATACAAACAGCATTGTACACACTGACCGACAGCTGCGTATATTATATGCACTGAAAAAAAAATTAAAGTATTGCCAACTACGCGATGAGGTTGAGCATTCCTCGTTACGTCAATAGTCATATTATATCTAGTTAATCACTCGGTGGTTGATCCACTGAAAGCCATGTCGTTGAGCCAACTACGCGACGACTTTGCCGCTAAACTGCTATATCTTAAAGTTACATGTATTGAAGCTGATGCAATTATAATATATAGTTTAATTTAAAATAGAAGAAAAGTTGAGAGACAGAATCGATCGAATTTGAAGTGAAAAATAAATGTTGAGTTGTGCACGGTTTGACCGTGACTCGATAAAATAGCAACAGTGAATAAACTTCTGCTCGAAAATTGAATCCAATGATATAATAGATCAACGAGAAAAATGTGCAATTAAAATAATGGTCTTATACTAATTTGAATCAAATCTGCCAGGTTCAAATTCACGAGGTCAGCGGTTCGATCCTGGCGATTAGAATTTTTTTTTATATAAATCGTCAATACCTCAAATTAAAATCAGTTCTTTCAAAATTATGCCTCACATGCATAACATGACACGCGAATATATTTATTCTATGGGTACACAATTTAGGTTAATAACGGTAAATTAATTATATTAATGTTAATTTTGTTATCTATCATCCTGTCTTGTTGATACTCTCAAGATTAAAAATACTGCAATTTTCATACTTTAACTGCCTACGTAATTATTATGAAAAGCAATTGTTAATTAACAAGTAAATGAAAATTTTTGTCTAGTAATACCTTGTTCATAGTTTTGCCAGCCTATATAAAAATTTTGATATTGAAACTACACGTAGTTCTCGAGAAATATATTTGTTAATTAACGTGCAAAGGGTAAATTAATTTTATGAATATTACATTTTTTGTATACATCATTCTGTTCTATTCAGAATATGAAAGTTCGAAATATCAATTTTCAAAGTTTTATTGCCTATATTTATTTTGAACTCAATTGTTAATTAAAAGTTGAATAACATTTTCACTTACTATCGCCTTGCACATAGTCTCATAAGCCTATATAAAAATTTTCATTTTTGACCTATACATGGATCTTGAGAAATGTAATTGTTAACTAAGGCGCGCTAAGTTAATTGATTACATGAGTATTATATTTTTTTCTACACCATCCTATCTTGTTCACACTTTCAATATTCCACACATGATATTTATAATTTAAAAGCTCTTAATTGTTATGAAACCCATTTGTTAATTAACAATTAAATAATTTTTTCACTGCATATCACGTTTTTACTAAATATCACGCTATTCTATCCAGCCCAGTAAGATAGCGCGTTTTCATTGAAATTCCTAGACTAATACAATTTAAATACAAGAATGTCCTAAGGAATCAATAGCGTAGTGGTAGCGTGTCAGTCGTTAGGTCGGTCTTCAGGTAGGTCTCAGTTAAAATCTCAGGTAGGGTGAGAGTTAATTTCTATGGAATAACGTCCGGACTACGCAGCCAGAAACACTCATAAAAAAAATAATTTCTAAGTTTTTAATTTTTTTTTTAAATGATTATTTTAGGATCGAAAGTGCTGAATTTGTCGATCGAAAGGTAGTGGGTTCAAATCCCAGTCAATTACTTTTTTTTTTTTTTTTTTTAATCAACAGGGTTTTCAAAAATAATAGAATATAACTGTTTTAAATTCGTTCATCGATCATTCCTAATTGATAATTTATAAATGATGAACTTTATTAATGATGCCAATTTATTATAACAATTGTATCAATAATAATAATTATTTGGTACGAGCATTGTACGTTATAATTACACAATGTACTTTATTTATTTCAAATATGATTAATACAATTGATTAGAATACTTTTTTTATTGCCCGAGCAATGAAGTGGTACTATTTCAACTCTTTATTGAGATTTATTGAAAGCAATATTTTGATTCTTTTAATTACTGACAGGTTTTCCAAAAATACGGACGTAGTTAGCTCAACGAAATACCTTCAACTATGCGCGGAGGTTGTCTCAACTACACCGTTGGTTTCGCCGTATCCAACATCACGGCGTAGTTGCGCCAACAACGCCTCTGTTCTCAATACTACGCCTTTTTTTCAGTGTGCAATTGCAGATTCGATTCAAATATTTTTCTATCCGTATTTCCACATGTTGTAAATTGATAAGTTTTTAAAGGGCGTGACAGTTTGAACGCTAATATGGCTCTATAGGTGAAGTCCACGATTTGTTTATATCGGATCTTATCGGCAAAAACTTATTCATCATAGAAATATCCTTATAGGGCCTTATGAGTAAATACAGATCCATGAGTTCCAAGTTTTTATGAAATTGAATCTGGTAATCCATGGACAAATACACAACGTTTTCCGATAGAAATTTTTTTTTTCTATATGAATCGAGCCGTTTATCCAGATAAGTTCTGCATCTGCAGCAATTGGTATTTTCCAGTTGACATTAAATATGGACATACAGACTTAACACTGAAAATATCTATAAGATGCTATCGGAATTTTAAAATTTTTTTATTTTCAAGTATGAAGCTGGATATATCAGTCATTCCCAATACATTTATGACAACTTCTAGGTGTACTTAAAAAGCATTTCCTGATATGAATTTTGACTTGGGCGTATCATTTTGTAACACGGTATTATTTATTGATTTTCATCTGCATTCTTCAAGTATAAATCATCGTTTTCAATAAGATGTTGCCGTGATTTCTTTTTAATGGAGTCTATAAGGTAATTTCAGTGGAGTAAAGAGATATTGTATCTTTTGTCTATTGGGATCCCTGTGGCAAGAGTCCGATAAATATTGCTAAAGAGCGGCGCAACATTGTATCGTCCATGCATATGCCCCGCTGACCGCGCGCGCACCGACCCCACCCGATCACCTGGCTGAGAAACGGTACAAAAACCTCAATTACTTTTTGCGTAATTTAGGATGTTCTCGAGATATTTTGAAATTTAAAAAATCTGAATTTTTTGAAAATTTTGAAAACTTGAATCCTCGGTCAGTTATTAATCTGCTCGAGGAAATCCTTCCTTAAACAAAACCCAAAATTTCCTTACTTTTTGCCTAACTCTTACTGTTACCAAAATTCAAAATTTGTAAAATTTCGAAAACTTCAATACTCTATCTTCCTGAAATCACGATAAGATACTCCGGCCGCGGTCCGAATTGCGCTCACAGCGCGCTTGGAGTGCCAACGCGCGTGCTTCAGCATAGGCCTTAAGCTCTGTAAGCGCAATTCGGACCGCGGCCTCCCATAAAGCCATTGGATCTTTCGGAATATCACTAACTGGTCCCTAGCTGCATTTGCTGATAGATCCCCATGAAATGCCTTGGCAGCGAGCTCATGGTTCGCATTGGCTAACACTCCACGTGGAAGGGATACCACCACCCGGTACGTCAGGAATCTTACCCGAGTTTAGTATCATATGGTGTCTCTGTTTAATCTTATGTGTTCGACAGAGACACAATGATGTCAGAGTTAACTCGAGACGCGAGCGCAATCTATCGGCTACCGGCATTTCCGTTCTGCCATTGTTCTAAGCACGAGTGTCCTCTGTCCTGCTATTCGTGGAAGAGAAAGTTTAAAAGTGCTTTGATTAAAGAAAAAGTGCATGTTCTTCGAGAAAAAGTCGTTTTGTCACCTCGGCTGTACGTTATCTGAGTAAGTACCGTATATTTGTTTCTCTATTGTATCATTTTTTCTTTGTAGTTTGTCCCAAAGATCATGGTCCGTCCTCTATTGAAAAAGACCGATAGAATCCGATAGAATCCGATAGAATTTCATAGATCTCGATTTCGTCCCCGCAATTTTTTTTTTCGATTTCAATTTTTTTTTGGATATTCAGAGATTTTCAACCTATAATTTTTCTTATTGAAACGTATTTAGCATTAATATTTTGAGCTTAGGATGATTAAAACTACAATTTTATGTTTCCCCCTCGCAGTACTCAAATAAATATCACGTAAAAAAAACAATAAAAGTATTCCGTGTGCTTCGATTTTCCTGTTTTTTTATTATATACGTCTCGACCACCTTTTTGACCCAGGGGTATCGAGATCTCGGAAGCACTCATTACATTTTACGTACATCATACGTAGCGTAATAAATTATTTTCCCGTCAGTGTCTGCGAGATTCTTCGTAAATAGCGCGATTATCGAGCTGCTCTATCCCTATGCCGAGAAAGACCGATAGAAACCGACAGAGATTTATCGGAATCTATGAGATTCTATTGGTTTCTATCGGTTTCTGATGGAGATCTATTGGAATCTATCAGATTCTATCGGGTTTTGTGCATATCTTTTTCTTCGTCGATATTTTATCGAATTAAAAACAACACCTCAAGTCATTTTCCCAAAATGGAAATTTTTTGGTACCTATATGGGGCGTGTTTTATTCGTCCTAATATATATCATTAGTAGGAAATAAAAAATGGAATTATGTGCTCATGTGTGTTACAGACGACTGTGAAATAGCGACTACGAGTAAAGAATCGGAGCAGAAAGAAAAAACGGTACGCCCGAAGTCGGCAAGCAGCCGTATAGCAGCAGCAGCAGCAGCAGCAGAGAAGCGGTAGCAACACCGCCAGCACCCTTAATAAAAAAAACAATGATACAATAAACTCTAAATAAGCGATAAAACATATGATTATTTATTACAAATTAATCCGGGTCCCACCCTATCCAAGTATAGATCTTCAAAAAATCGAAAGAGAAGCGTTGGAAGAAATTTCTGAGATTTTTCATTCAATGGTTAATTTTAGGTTCGAAAATTCTCGTAACGACTGATTGAAAGCATTCTCGCCCTGATCTGGGTGAATCGGGAAAATCCGATTAAAAAAGATAGTTCTTTAACACGTATTTACAGATAAGAACCAGAGCCTCGTATTGAGGTTCAATGTAGCACAATACGGATATTTACCGATAGGTACAGATGAAAAGCTATAGCTTTTCATATATGTGCAAATACGGATACATCCTCATAGAGCGAACGGTTCATTTTGGATTCGACAATCCATATAGCGACTGATTGCTGAACATGTTGGTAAGTTCTGATAAAATCCCTGTTTGTAGGTGCGAATTCGTACCGATAGAATACGATTGAAATTTAGAGGAATCTGCAATTGCAGATAAAACACGATAGAGCTTTTAAGGCTATCTGTAATTCCACGTTGATCAGCGTGCGGCTGCTATTGGATTCTAAAGGTTTGTATTGGTAGTAGTACATACGTATAGAATCTGATAGAAACATATATTTCGGAAAATCGTCAATCCAATCAGGAGTAATAAGGGATTCCAAGGACAAATGCACATCGTTTTCTGATAGAATATTTTATTTCTATCGGTTTCTATCGGTTCTTTGCAACAGGGATCATACGTAACATGACATACGTGATTTCAGCCTTTTAGCCTGGTGTGACAGGTGAGCGATGAATTTGCGGTTAGATTCACGGGCGGTGCGAAAATTTGTGGCGGAGACAAAAAAAAAAAAAGAAAATGATGATGATGATGTACGTCGAATGAAAATAATAAAATGCAATATCTCCCGTATGTCAATAGCTACAGCATTCATTTGGGTACCGATCGAAAGAGAAAAAAAAATAAAAAATATTCGTGTTGATATCATTGCCTAAGTCCGTATAATTCATTAATAATTCGGAAAATAAGTTTCGTTATATAGATATACTCCCGTGTATAAGCCAGATGTGTGGCGTATAAGAGGCTGTAGTACCTCTCGACATGTCGGTAAAGGAGAGGAAATGTACTTGTCTCGAGGCACTACCGTGCCTCTTAATAAAAACATTTTCATGAACTTACATTGTTCTTTTGCAGGTCTGATGTGCTCTGTTTGTTCCAGAGTTGTTGCTGTTTCTGTTGTAGTGGTTCGTCCCATCCGTGTGCTCGTAGTCTACGTCCTCGTCCTCGTCCTCGTCCTCCCCCTCGTCATCGTCCTCGTCCTCGTCCTCCTTGGTTTTGTCTTAGTTGGTCTCCGTATTGTTGTTGTCCCGTTTGATGTCCCGTTTGTTGTTCCGTTATTTGTCCCGTTATTTTTCCCGTTATTTGTCCCGTTTGTTGTGCCGTTACTTGTCCCGTTTGTTGTCCCGTATGCTCTCCCGTTACTTGTCCCGTTTGTTGTCCCGTATGCTCTCCCGTTATTTGTCCCGTTTGCTGTCCCGTTGTTTTTCCCGTTTGTTGGCCCGTTATTTCTCTCGTCTGTTGTCCCGTTTGCTGTTCCGTTATTTTTCCCATTATTTGTCCCGTTTGTTGTGCCGTTACTTGTCCCGTTTGTTGTCCCGTGTGCTCTCCCGTTATTTCTCCCGTTTGCTGTCCCGTTGTTTTTCCCGTTTGTTGGCCCGTTATTTCTCCCGTTTGTTGTGCCATGTGCTCTCCCGTTATTTGTCCCGTTTGTTGTGCCGTTAGTTGTCCCGTTTGTTCTTCAGTTTGTTTTCCTGTTTGTTGTCCTGTTTTTTGTCCCGTTTGTTGTTCCTTCAAAGATTTTATTTGTTCTGTCAAATATTTATTTTGTGACCAAGCGTGGGCCAGGGCTCCTTGCTGCTGGGCGACGATCGATTTGAGATATGTGATCTCGTGCTGCAGTTTTTCAACGATTGGCAATTGGCCCTGGTCCACCGCTGGCTGTGCCTGCTTCTGTTGCTGTTGTTGATATTGCTGTTGCTGTTGTTGATATTGTTGTTCTTCTTGGCGTTTCTCTGCCTGTAGTTGCTGTTGTGTTTGACTTTGGTTTTCTTGTTGATTTTTTGTTTGTCTAATCTGTTTTTCATTTTTTTTTTTCCCCTCGCGTCTCTCCGATTCTTTCTCGTGTCGACTTCCGTCCACTCTGATGATTTCTCCTACAAACATAACAAATTTCCCATGGATATTTTTGCAGCTAAAGAAATAGTATATGGGGCATTCCATACGAAGCCGACTGACCCGGGAACTCGATTATTTTTGAAATTGTTCAAAATTTTCGACTTTTTTTGTACCTACTGAAAGCAGTTTTTCGGTTTTTCGTTTATTTTCGCCTCATAATTTCGCATACTTTCTTTCTCAATGCTCATAGCTTTTTCTGAAAAAGAGGTATCAAAATACAAATCGCAATTTATTTACATACTTTTTTTTTCAGTTTGAAACCCACAAATTTTTTTTTCCAAAACTTGAATCAGGTTTATCTAACTGTTTGAATGGTAAGAATTATTTGAACAATAGACCAAAAAATACAAGTTACAAACACCAGAAGCTACGAATTTTTCAATACCAGTAACAATGTCTCTTGAAAAGTGGTGAATTTAAAAAAAAAAAAAAAAAAATGGTCCAAGTTTTGAAACAAAAAAATTTGGAGTTTCAAAGCGAAAAAAAATGTGAAAATGAATTTCGATTTCTTTTCGTATTTTCTTTATGGAACTGTAATTCCAAACAAAAAAAGAACCCAGTATTTTATTTTGATATCTCTGTTTTTGAAAAAGCTATGGCTATTTACAAAATTTTGAAAAACTTATTGTCTTTGGACGGAATGGGACACTAATATAAAAAAATCTAATACCTGACAAAAAGAAATTCGAAGAAACTCCGAAAGACTGCTTTCAGAAGGTACAAAAAAATAGAAATGTTCGACAAAATAAAAAATGGTCGGAGTTACGGATTGGTATGTGTCGTATAGAATGCCCCATATGCAAAATGTGCAAAAACTAATTTTACAAAACTTACCATCATCAATACGCTGTATTTGGCTGTACAAAGTAAAAATTATTATTAAATAGATCATTTTAAAAACGCATCAATAGCATAGAGTGGGAACGGGCGACAACAAATAGAGATAGAGACAGGCACAAAACATGCATGACAAACAGAAAAAAAACCCTCAGCCGGCATGACATGTTTTTTTATATTTTGTAATTGTTATGCACTTCGCGTTTAATTGTTTCTTTTTTTATTTTGAAAGAAATTCCATCGCTGGAAAAAAATGTATGGGACATTCCAAGCAAATTAACCGAAGGCATTCCTGACCAATTTACATACATACACAATTAAATACATCATGTACATACACAGACGGGAGAGATTATGAATAACAGCTCAACAGTTCGAGAGGGAAAATAATTTCTATTCTAATCCGTGGCTACAACGAAAGCGGTATAGTCCAGTCGGAATAAACATGAGTTCTATTCAACCGACCCACCCAATCGCCGATTTCTTTGTAAGTAGTTTGGACCCCAAAGAATGTACTGTGAAAAATGTCAAATCGTAGGAGTTGTTTTTTGGCCGCAAAAATTGTTTAAAAAACGAAAAGTCACTATTTTAATGTTATTATTTTTGGAATGAGATTTATCGAAAAATGTTTCCTACAAAAAATGTGCGCCGTAATGAAATCTACAAAATAAGTCCTATTAAAAAATCACGTAGAATTATTAGTATGGCGGTAAATCACTGTTAAACAAAAGTTTATTTATTTTTTATTTATTGTATTCACGTAGATTAGTTATGAGTTACTGTTCTGAAACTCATCCATCACCTAAAAAAAACTGTCCTGAAGAGATATCAGCAAGTTTTATCCAGCTATGTTATATAGTTTAGCAATAATAACTGATTTTCGTAAATCCGGCGTTTCTATATAGAAAGTGTTCCACAAGGCCCACAAGGTGCAAAAAAAGTAGGGTGGTTATTTTCAATATGTGCATTCAGGATTTAACTCAAAAGAATGGTTTTTTTCTTTTTTAACCATGTTTTTCGAGGATATAAAAGTTTAGCTTATAGACAAATAGAAGTTACTCCTTAAATATTTGAGTTACGTAAAAGATTCTTCAAGATGTAATGGAGATACGGAAATACCGCGCGAAAGGAGTCGCGGGGCGAGACGCAGGCCCCCACCACGCCGCTCAACTGCACCGACGCTGCCATCCGCTATTCCGTGCGCGAGCGACCGAATGCAATCATGATCTGCCATGAGATTAATGCTCAGAACGGTTTGTATGATATCGAATGTTATGCCTAACACTATTACGAATGCTCACGAGCTTGAATTTCCTGAAAATGTTGATTTTAACGGTAATAAATTAAACGAACGTAAAAATGATTGTATCTCGGCTTGTAATAAAGATATTGCTGAGATATCGCTAAGACCTATGAGAATCTTGAAGAATATTTCACGTAACTCAAATATTTAAGGAGTAACTTCTATTTGTTTAAAAGCTAAAATTTTATATCCTCGAGAAACATGGTTAAAAAAGAAAAAAACCATTCTTTTGAGTTAAATCCTGAATGTACATATTGAAAATAACCACCCTAATTTTTTTGCACCTTCTGGGCCTTGTGGAACAGTTTCTATATCGAAACGCCGGATAATGACGATGAAAGAATTGTACGAGAGGCTAAACGAAGAAAAAAGAGTATGAGAATGAAATATTAGTGGGGAAAAAGTTGATTCAATGCTTAGTTGCACTAGTAAAAGCGGTAAGGGTCGTTTGCACACCTTTGCGTACCGAGTGTCGAAAATAAGTAAGTACATAAAAGTACGTATTAGCGAGACTGGAAGTGACAGAGATAGGCAGACGAGTGAGAGGAAACGAAAGAGACAGACACAGATCGAAAGAACGAATGAAATCAGCAAGACAGAGAAATTGAAAATAATAGTATATTATTCACTTCAGGGCAGAAATTTTTTTTTAACGAATGCGAGGTTGTATGCTGCTGGAGCAGGGCAATAAACCACAGTTTATTTCCCTTAGGACTATGAAGGAAATTATTAAATATTGTATACTTACATTGCGATTTTAATGGCACCTGTGCGTGAATACGATATTTTGCACACCTCAACTGCCTGAGAGAACGATTAGTACTGAAGTTGTGAACTTGGAACTTGGAATATGTCCGCCGTCTAGCGGCCATATTCTATAGCGGCCACTGTTCATCGTACGATTCGTGCTCAATGCAGTACCGCGAAGTCATTAGAGGCCCCTACTCCCCCACACGCTACTTGGCACTCACGGCGCTCACGAAGTCTTGATGACGCTACTAACATAACCTCAGAAAATTGTCATGACGCACGACACGCAGATGATAACCATGATAGCTATCAACTCGAGAGAAAAAAATGTATTTCCTACTGCGAAGGTACTTTGTAAAAATTTGTTTTAGTAATCATTAATAAAAAAAAAAATTACGGACGAATTCAAATTTACTCCTGCTATCCTCACCTTTTAAATGTAGGATTAAATATAGGCCTCCCCCAACATCAACATTCAATTTAAAAAGTAGTTTTAGGGTACACATTGAAATATATTCATTTTCACGAAAATTTCGGAATTCGTTGGAAAAAACTACGTGAAATTGGGAAAATAAAATTTACGACAATTTATAAGGAAGATATTGAAATCCGCGCGGGGTTGGAGAATATTGATTTTTATGGGCATTTTAGAATTCGTGTGAAAAACTACGTGAAATTAAAGGAAAAAAAAATTCGCGAAAATGTTGATTGCAACAGTAATAAATAAACAAACGTAAAGATGATTGTATTTCGGCTTGTAATAAATATATTGAGGCTTTTTTTTAATTACACGTCTCGCTAAGAGGTATGAGAATCTTGAAAAATATTTTAAAAGACCCAAATATTAATTGTTTCGATGCAAATCCTGAATGTACGTGTTGAAAATAAGCACCCTAATTTTTTTCCACCGCGTGGGCCTTGTGGAACATATCGAAACGCCGGATTTACGAAAATTGGTTATTATTGCTAAGCTATATAACACAGTCCGACTTGCAGGTAATAAACCCGGCAATAAGAAACCTTCCCCAGTTTCTCGCTCAGGCACTTTCCCCACTACGACACGAGCTCCGAGCTCGATCGCATGCGGGAAAGAGTGAGAGAGACAGACAGAGGCAGTGAGCGTGCAGCCGCGCTCCCGGTGTGGGTATCCGAATTGTAGGAAAACTGTATAGTGCAGTCAAATGTATCGAAAGTGAGAAATTTTTTCCGTACAATTTGCATTTTTGACTGAAGCTAGATGGTTGGATACTAAAAGTAACCCCAATGAAATTTTGTTCCTCAACCCGCCCTTACCCCCCGAAATAGGGGTTGAAAACTTAAAACTTTTTTTTTGTTTTACTCGGAAAAAAGGAAATGAAATAACTCACCTTGTAAATGTCTTCGGCGCCCAAAATAACCACGATCCTATTTGTCAAAACTTCTACCGATTTCAATGTCCTCATGCACTCTCGCTGTGCAGAGCCGTGCATGATACGAATAAATTAATCAATTGATTAATTAATAATTTAATTAATTTATCGATTGATCGATCAATTGGTTGATCAATAAATTAATCGATCGATAAAATAATTCATCGAATCGTAATTAATTGCGATTGACGAAGAAATATTTTAATCTTCGAATGATCTTGTGTGTCAGTGATGAAAGAAAGAAAAAAAATTATTGATTGAAAAAATCGATGAAAAAAAACTCTCCCGTCCATTTCTCCAGATTGGTGTACCGACGTTGCGTATAGTCAAATGCATGAAAAAGTTATCGCCTATGAGCTGCTTGCCATTGACTATTGGCTGGTATACGATGTCCCTTTTTTGTGGTGACTCCATTATCTTGACCGGATGATTGTATTCGTCCTCAAATAATATTTAAAGTTTCGTCATATCTGATCATATATTGTATTATGTTTAATCATATCAGATCGCACACGACAAATTGGCCAGGCGTGACCGTATCTGGTCGTATTGACTTATATACGACCTGATGCTACCAGATCGGATAATATATGAGTGGACATGACAATATACTGTCAGGCCTGACCACTTTTTCGGATACGATCAGATATGATTATCACATATGGTCATGTCTCATTATTTTTTCACGGGAATATAACGAGCTCATTTATTAGTTGGTATAACGCCGTTGTAAATACTTCAGAACTACCTCATTTCTTAAAGCGAGATTGATATATAAAAAATTAAAAAAAAATGCGTCTGTTCAAACTATGAAAACTATGTTCATTGTATTTTTAGTGTAATGTTCATAGGGCGATACCCTTATTGGGGTGGGGCCGCGCATAAGTGGGAATAGGTGTTGAGTGTGTGTGCACGAGGTATACGAGCATTGTAGCATAACGAGATTTTAACATCGTATCCACGAGTGACTCCAATTCCAAGATAGGGGGATAATGTTACAGTATAAAGTATCCCTATGAATCCCTAGGAATTATTCTTCGAGGAATGACCAAAGCTTGGTTTTTCACAGACGCAGATATATGACATAAGACTTACACTCTCTCTCAGTCTCCCTCTGCAAAAGAATATCTTTCGTCTCTTCTGCGTCACGGAATATGGCGATTTTTCGTGACACGACCTTGAAATTTCACTCTCAACGCGTCTAAAGAAGTTTCACTTCAAAATCCACCGGACAAGAGAATGAAGGAATAGAAGAAGAGAGAGAGAGAGAGAGAGAGAGAGAGAATGATGCGTGAGCCGTGTGAGTGCGAGTGAGAGCGAGCGAGTCAATGCAGAGAGGGGGTAGGATCACGTGCTTCGTCATCAGCAGTATAGCAGAGTATACGTGTGTTTGTACGGATAGAATTGTAGCACACATGCGCGCCGTTCTATACGTAGGGGTTGCCCGTGTGAGCCCACAGCTGACACAGCTCTGTGTGTGTGCGCGAGTTCATACTGCGTCGTCGTTCGTTGTGCCTCGTGTCAAATTTTGTGCTGATTCGTGTGCGAATATTTTGTTATCTGTATATTATTGTTGTTTGTTGGTGCTGTTTTGTTTATTTTTTTTTTGTTATTTTTTGTTATTGTTGATAGTTTTTTGCTGGTGATGTTTTATTTCGACTCTCCAAGAGAGAGCGAGGGAGAGAGAGAAAAAAAGTAATATTCGCCGAGGTTGCACGTTCTCGGTGATGACAAACACGCCGAATCGACGATGCTCTTTTAGCACCGTTCGACGAGTGCGATGATTTTTATCGACGATGCACGACCGGGAATCTAGTATTCTCGGCCGAGAACTCGTCGATTCGAATACGTTGGGTCTCATCGATTTTTCGATCGCGTATACGGACAGTTGACTCTCCAAGACAGAGAGAGAGAAAGAGTCATTTTCGCCGAGATTGCACGTTCTCGGTGATGACAAACACGCTGAATGGACGATGCTCTTTTAGCATCGTTCGACGAGTCCGAAGATTCATTTCGAAAGTGCTCAACCGAGAATCTAGTATTCTCAGCCGAGAACTCGTCGATTCGAAAACGTCGGGTCTCATCGAATTTTCGATCGCGTATACAAACAGTAGACTCTCCAAGAGAGAGCGAGAGGTAGAGAGGGAAAAAGTAATTTTCGCCGAGATTGCACGTTCTCGGTGATGACAAACACGCTGAATCGACGATGCTCTTTTAGCATCGTTCGACGAGTCCGAGGATTCATTTCGAAAGTGCTCAACCGAGAATCTAGTATTCACAGCCGAGAACTCGTCGATTCGAATACGTCGGGTCTCATCGAATTTTCGATCGCGTATACAAATAGTAGACTCTCCAAGAGAGAGCGAGAGGTAGAGAGAGAAAAAGTAATTTTCGCCGAGATTGCACGTTCTCGGTGATGACAAACACGCTGAATCGACGATGCTCTTTTAGCATCGTTCGACGAGTCAGAAGATTCATTTCGAAAGTGCTCAACCGGGAATCTAGTATTCTCGGCCGAGAACTCGTCGATTCGAATATGTCGGGTCTCATCGATTTTTCGATCGCGTATACGGACAGTTGACTCTCCAAGAGAGAGAGAGAAAGAGAGAGAAAAAAGTAATTTTCGCAGAGATTGCACGTTCTCGGTGACGCGTCTGAATAAATTTGTGTAGAGGCACAAATATTTCCCCGCACGCATGCATGCTTAGGCGTCACGTACGCTCGAAGCTGGTTCTATTGTGGAGCCATCTAGCGGTGGCTCGGTCCGCTTAGGCAGTAACGCCGTAACTGTAATCGACTCTCCAATAGAAAGAGCTAGAGAGAGAAAGAGAGAGAAAAAATAATTTTGGCCGAGATTGCATGTTTTCGGTAAAAATATAAACGCTCAATTGACGGAACTCTTTTGCCGTCAATCGACGAGCGAGGCAGTTTGTTTAGATAGGACTAGATCGAGAATTATCGATTCGCGAGCGAGAACTCATCAGTCCGAATGTATTCGCGCTCGTTGAGTTGCTGATCGCGTACGTAGTACAGTAAACTCGCCATAAGCGAGAGTGCTTTGCCACCGAAATTGCACGTTTTCGGTGATGATAAACACGCTCGATCGACGATGCTCTTTTAGCATCATTCGACGAGTCCGACAATTTATTTCGACGAGACTCGATCGAGAATCTAGTATTCTCCGCCAGATCTCGTCTATTTGAATATGTCAGGGCTCGTCGAATTTTTGCTCGAGTACGTACAATCGACTCTCCAAGAGAGAGCGAGACATAGGGAGAGAGAGAGAGAGAGAAGAGAGAGAGACATTTTTGCCGAAATTGTCTCATCGATGATAAATACGCTCGATCGACGGCGCTCTTCTAGCATCGTTAGACGAGTCGGACGATTCATTTCGACGAGATTTGCTGGAGAATCTAATATTCTCGGCCGAGAACTCGCCTATTGCAATATGTCATGGCTCGTCGCATTTTCGATCGCGTACCTGCAATCGACTCTCCTAGATAGAGAGAGAGAGAGGGAGAGAGAGAGAGAGAGAGAGAGAGAGAGAGAGAGTCATTTTAGCCGAGATTCATTTTTCTCGGTAAAGATACACACTCTCCACCGACGATGCTCTCTTACCGTGAGCTCGACGATTCATTTCAACGAGAATCGATCGAGAATCTAGTATCCTCGCCGGAAAACTCTTCGAGCTGACTATGAATATGTCGGGGCTTGTCGAATTTTCGTTGACCTACCCACAGTCGATTCTCCAAGAGAGAGCGAGCGAGCGAGCGAGAGAGATAGAGAGAGAGAAAGAGTCGATGTATTGTTAGTTGCCGAGACTATATATGTAAGTTTGGTGCCTACGAACACAAACTTATCCGCTCGGATGAGTCTAACGTCGAATGAGGCGATACGGGAGGGGAAGCTAACCGTTCACACGGCAGAACCCTCGCCTCAACCGGAGACTCAATCGATCAGCTACGAGAGCCCGGGACAGTCATAAGCAGTATGAATGTCCCGCTTATGTTTAAAGTATTACTATTAAATTAATATAAAATAAATGTCCAGCCTGGACATTGGTTCCTAAAACCGACATTGTTGTTGATTCAGGTAATCTTGCACTACGTATAAAAAGCGGTGTAATTATTTATGTAATTGTGCTATGTATGTAATGAATGTTAATATAATGTTTCAGTATTATTTTACTACATCAACACAAGTCGTCTCGGATGTATTATTGATCCCTCATCCTTTACGTTATAAGCACCCAGCTTATAACTTACAAATCAACAACAAAATGGAGAAGGTCAAAGTTAAACTTCATTTCACCGCAGAAGCTTTGGATACCAAGACGACCAGCATTAAGGTTAAATCAATTTAAGTATTGGAACAAGAACAAATTTTTTCTTTCCGACAAGACGATCAACCAATCGCCCAACATGCTGAGTTGGCCAAATTACCAGTGGTCAAAGGAATTATTAAAAGTCTGGATAAAAGAGGGAAGCAGAGAAAAGCCATCGTTTCATTGAACGCCGATCTGCAAAAGCTATACTTCGATGAAGAGGGTAATGTAGTGTTCAACGAGTATTACCTGGAGGAAATAGAACCCTCCCAACCCACCCGTAACTCATCCAGCAATCCTCTAACGGTTCTTACACGTGAAACGCCAATTCAGTTGATTGCAAAGAGCATTGTGTTGGAAAAGTTTTCAAATAAAAACCAAAACGCTAAATCATGGCTTACCTTATTTGTGCTTGAGTGTCAAAGATTTAAAGTGGAAGAAAATCAATTTGCGGAGGTTCTGAAATTATTGCTAGAAGGTCCAGCCATAGACTGGTTTACATCAATATTTAAATCGCATGCCATGACCAAACCTTGGAGTTTTTGGGAAAGTTCTTTCCTCGCAACATTCGGTGAGAAATCGTGGTCAGAAGTTGAATACGCTTATTCTTTTCGGTGGATAAGTGGACCATATTTAGATTTTGCTTTGAAAAAGAGAAATTTCTTAATAGATGCAGATCCGGAGCTAAGTGTTATTTCACAAATAAATTTCATTGTTATTGCTCTGCCAAAGTTTGTTCGATCACACCTTCAGAAACATGAATTGAAAACAATAGAAAATTTAATGACGAGTCTGAGTCAAATTCAGCCAATGAGTCAATTTCAAACAGACAAGAACGTAAACAAAAGCAACTCACGCACAGAAATGAATAAGCCGAATCGAAATTTCAATCCATGTCGTATTTGTGAGAAAATCGGGTATAAAAATAGATTCCATCCAGAGGAGATATGTAGAAATGCCAAATCAGCAGTTATAAAATCTGCCGATGCAAAAAACTAAATAACATCCCACTTATAAGACTAAAGGTTATCGTAAATGATAAAGACAAGGCGACGGCGCTCTACGATTCAGGAGCCAATGTGTCTCTCATTAATTATACATTTTATAAAAAACTAAAAATGGATAACCCTATAAGTGGGATCTCAACGATAAGAACAATGGGTGGTCTAGCAAGTACGAATGGAACGATATTTCTGAGATTAAAAATATTCAAAGTGGAAAAGATAGCGCCGTTCTTAATAATGGAAAACGATTTATTTGAAGAAGATTTGTTACTTGGCTTAGATTGCATAAAAGCATTCCGATTGTGTCAAAATGAAAACCTGGAAATTTCCCAAAATATAAGTTCGAACCAAAGTTTTGATTGTGTTAAATTAAACTATGTTTCGAATAATAATAATAAACATGAGGATAGTCTGAATGGTTTGTTAAATAAATACGATTCAGTCTTCGCCAAGGAAAAATTTGATATAGGTACATTGAGAAATTTTGAAGCAAGAATAAAATTAACGGAAAATAAGTACATATCGAGAAAACCATATAAGTGCTCTATCCCAGATAAATTAGAAATAGAGTTACAAATAAAGAAATTGCTGGAAGCGGGATTGATTGAGGAGTCTTACAGTCCATATGCCTCACCAGTGACTTTGGTATACAAGAAAGAGGAAGGAAAAAAATCGCGACTATGTATGGATTATCGCGAATTAAATAAACTCGTAGTACCGGAAGGCTATCCTTTTCCTAGAATTGATGATCTGATTACTCGTGTGGGGAAGTGTGTTTACTTCTCGAGGTTAGACATCAATTTAGCCTTCTGGTCAATACCGTTACGGGCCAAAGATAAATATAAAACGGCTTTCGTCACACACCACGGGCACTGGCAATGGGCGTGTCTTCCATTCGGTTTACAATCGGCGCCGGCAATTTTCCAGCGAATACTTTCAACTATTATTAGAAACAATAACTTAGACGTTTTTGCAATTAATTATATTGATGACATTCTGATATTTTCAAAAAATTATGATGAACACTTACAACATATCAAACAAACATTACGAGTTTTCCATGAACAAGGTTTGAAATTAAATACGAATAAATGCAGTTTCGCTAAAAAAGAAGTTACGTACCTAGGGCACACAATATCAAATAATAGTGTACAGCCCATTAATGATAATTTAATAGCTATCAAAAATTTTCCGATTCCGAAAACGAGAAAACAGGTCAGACAATTTTTGGGAAAAGTAAATTTTTATTTGAAATATATACCTAGAGCCTCAATTATCTTGGATCCTTTACATAATCTCTTAAGGAAAAATGTTCGCTTTGAGTGGTCTACAAGATGTCAAGATAGTCTAGAGAAAGTTAAGAGTTGTTTATGTGAAGCACCAATTCTAGCAATTTTCGATCCTAGTAAACCAATTTTCATATATACGGACGCTAGTTTAGAAGGGGTCGGTGCAATATTAAAACAACCTCAAGAAGATCACACATTAAAACCTGTCTTTTATTTTTCGAGAAAATTGTCAGAATCTCAAAAAACAAAAAGAGCAATATTTATTGAATGCCTAGCAATTAAAGAAGCCATTCTATTGGGAATCAACACGGAGGCGGGGCCTATCCAATATGGCCTCTTCTCTCCAGTTCGTTGCCAGTTGCCAGTAGCCAGTAGCCAGCTCTAGTTAGCATGGGGCAGCATAGGGAACAGTTGTAAACACTGGATTATCGCATATTTTTCGGCAAAATGGGATTTTTGTAGTAAGATTTGACAATGGGGTTTATTACCGTTGAGGATTATGCGTGGATAGAATCCACTGCGCAAATTGGATACGGATCAAGTGATTATCGCCATAAGGATTACAATGAACCTACATGACATCCCATGCTTAACCTCAAAATCTTTTAAAAAATTCCCGTCACTTTTCGGCTAAATAAATGCGTTCGAACAATAAATTATTAGTTAAAATATCAAGCATCACATGAAAAATTTTTTATGTATAAATTATTGTCCATACTTCATAAGTTATGAAATTGAAAGTCACGTCACTTGTGTTTACACGACATAACTCAAACGATTATTCATATTCTGCGTGTGATGAAAATCTCATGCCCTCGCATCAAATATCGACTATGTCTTCTCGATCTTTATTTATGATTTATTTCTTGTAATAAAGCAGCAGATTTTTAATTATTGTTAAAAAGTGACAAATTCGCATGGTAATCATCAGGCAGCAACTGGAGAGAAGTACTTGGAAATTTGGCCGCCAGAGGTCAGGGTGACATTTGTGAGTTCCCAATATTGGCAATATCATCTAATAGGACAAAAATTTAAAATATTCACAGATCATGAACCTCTACGAAACTTTAACATAAAAAATTGCAAAGATACAGAACTTTTACATATATTAAATTACATTTCACAATTCACATTTGAGATTGAATATAATCCCGGTATAAATAATTCAGAGGCAGATTGCTTATCGAGAAACCCAGTTTTATCGGAAAATAATAATGATAAAGATTCTAAAATACAAATTGTTAACTTCATAACTATGCAAGACATTTTACAAAATCAAAAAGAATTAATATGGGATAAACATTGTAGTGAAGAAAATGATATCATATATAAAACCTTGAACAAGAGAAAGAAGATTTGGTTAACAGAAGAATACGGCTGTTCAATTCTTGAAAATTTACATAAGTTACAGGGGCACATTGGAATTAAACAGATGACACTTACGATTACACCCGTATTTTATTTTAAAAATATGCATAAATACATTAAAAGGATTTGCAAATCCTGTGAAACTTGTATTAAGAATAAAACAAGATTTGGAAACTTTAAAGCTCCATTGTCACAGTTGGGTCCTGCTGCCAAACCACTAGAAGTGGTTTCATTAGATACAATAGGGGGATTCACTGGAAGTAAATCAAACAAAAAATACATGCACTTAATGGTAGATCAATTAACTCGATATGCATTTATATCCACGGCGAAAACACAAACGGCAAAAGACTTTATTAATCTAGTACAAACGATAGAAAGGAAGGGCAAAATTCAAACAGTTTTGACAGACCAATACCCTGGAATAAATTCCAAAGAATTCAAGAAATATTTGAAAGGGAAGAATATAACACTGATTTTCACAGCGGTAGATTGTCCTTTTTCCAACGGACAAAATGAGCGTACAAATCAAACATTAATAAACAGAATTCGTTGTAAACTGTATGAAAACCAAAATAAATCGTGGGTAACAATTGCCGAACAATGCGTAGATGAATATAATAATACAATACATAGCTCCACAGGCTTCTCACCAAACTATTTGTTGACAGGAACAGACAAAGCAATAATTCCAAGGGAATTAAATGAGAACACAAAAGAAAATTTAGATTTTAATAGAGCAAAAGCATTAGAAAATTCAATAAAATCACATAACACAAATAAATTATACTATGACACTGACACAAACGCAATAGAATATAATGAAAATGATTTAGTGTATATACAAAACGGAAATAAATTAAATAGAAAAAAATTAGATCCAGTCCGAACGGGACCATTTAAAATAACAAAAAAATTATCTGAATCTATGTATGAAATTGATAATGGTACACGAAAAAAAGATGTGAACATGTTTCACAAAAGTAAAATGATCCCATATGCACAACACGGTCCTGATCCGGCCCAATCTTCTCCGGGAAGGGGGGATGTAAGTTTGGTGCCTACGAACACAAACTTATCCGCTCGGATGAGTCTAACGTCGAATGAGGCGATACGGGAGGGGAAGCTAACCGTTCACACGGCAGAACCCTCGCCTCAACCGGAGACTCAATCGATCAGCTACGAGAGCCCGGGACAGTCATAAGCAGTATGAATGTCCCGCTTATGTTTAAAGTATTACTATTAAATTAATATAAAATAAATGTCCAGCCTGGACATTGGTTCCTAAAACCGACATTGTTGTTGATTCAGGTAATCTTGCACTACGTATAAAAAGCGGTGTAATTATTTATGTAATTGTGCTATGTATGTAATGAATGTTAATATAATGTTTCAGTATTATTTTACTACATCAACACAAGTCGTCTCGGATGTATTATTGATCCCTCATCCTTTACGTTATAAGCACCCAGCTTATAACTTACATATATACTACAGGTTCTCGGCAACGCGTGTGAATACATTTGTGTGCAGGCATAAATATTTCCACGCACGCATACATGCTTAGGCGTCATGTACGCCTGTAGCTGCTTTTTGTGTGGGGCCATCTAACGGTGGCGCGGTCCGCTTAGGCGGTAACGCGCCCCGTACACTACTATGCCGACCCCGTTCGAGTTCGCCGTCGCCTTTCACATGCTCTTAACATACACAATTTGACTAACTTTTCTATGTCACCTTTCTTCATTGGGCTTACAAAATTTCACTTCTCTTCCTTCTTTCTTTTAGTTTGCATACACATTCCCATTCCCTTTCATCTCTCTTCCTCACCCAATCCCTTTCCCTCTCATTTCTTTTCACCTCCGCATTCCTCGCCCATCCTCTCTCATTTAACTTCCTTTTTCCTTCTTCCGTCTTCTTTCTGCCATCTTCTTCTCTTCTCTCTTCTTTCTGCCATCTTCTTCCGTCTTTGCTGTTTTTCTTCTTCGTCGTTGTCCATCTTGCCTCCTTTTCCTCGTTTTCTTTATTTTTCTTCTTTTCCTCTTAACCCTCTTCTTCATGCACATCTCCCCACCACCTTTCTAGCCCCCAATAATTCCACCTCTTCCTCATCATTCTCCTTTCTTTTCACAGCCTTTTTTTCTCTTTCTCTTTTGACAATTCCCTCACTTTTTCACTCGCTATTTTTCTGTCTAATTTCCACTTGCTCCCCCCTCTTTCCAGTTCGCATTCGCCGTCCTTCTCATCATTTCCAATGTTCTCAGCTATCTAGCCCACCTTGCCGATCTTCTTACCGCCATCTTCTTCATTCTTCTTTCTTCTTTCTTCTTTTTATTCTCTCTTCTTTCTGCCAAATTCTTCCGACTTATCCGCCTTCTTCTTCCTTAACGGTGACCATCCTTCCTCTTTTTCTCTTATTTCATTCTTCTTTCTTTGTTCTTCTTCAAATTGGCATTACCTTCTTAGCCTTCTATTTGACTTGTTGATTCATCCTCTTTCTCGTCTGATAATTCCACCTCTTCCTCCTTATCCTTTTCTTTCACCGTCTCTTATTCTTTTTACAAATCCGTCACTTTATCACGCAACGTAATTAGTAATTTGATACGGATACTTAGGAAAGAAAAATATGGAATATATAAAAGTAATCTGATACGGGTACTTAGGAAAGAAAAATATGGAATATATAAAAGTAATCTGATACGGATAGTTAGGAAAGAAAAATATGGAATATACGACATGTTCTTGTTTTGCGAGTCTTTAGTATATGTAGAGTAGCCTCACATTTGCAAGTGAATAAAAAACCTTAGGGTTAAAAAGCTAGGTAGGGTACAAAATTTTTGAATGCGGTATTACATTAAATGCGGTAATTAGATTGCAATGAATAAAATGTCAACATAAGGAAGAAAAAATGAATCTTATTGATAAAGCACCAAATATAAACGATACATAGTATAAAAATTAAATAATCTGATATAATCTCATGAGTTGTTTAGTTATTTTACTTAAGAGTAAACGCACTTACAATTAGGTTGTCTCAATATCATCATCACTGATGTTTTTGCGCTTCTGCACTTTTTTTTTGTCGGTGTTCAATTCCGTATTACTTAATGTGCACAGACGAAACAATACTTTGACACTGAGCTTCAACCTTGTATAAGGGGCATTCCACCCCAATTCGACCCGCCTCCGACCCTCACCATTTTTGATTCGACGCGCAATTTTTTATGTTGTTCACCCACACGAGTAGAGACTTCCATATTTTTTTTTAGATTTTTTTTTCCATTGCGTTCTGGAGTAACAATTTTTTGAAAAAATCGATGGAACCCAATTCAATCAGCGATATCTTCTTATTAAAAAACGCTATCGGAAAACTTCACCAGCTCAAATTTTTCATCTTCAAGTCTACTTTTTTATGAATTTATTTAAAAAGTTTTCAAATTTTTTTTTCTATCGAAAAATCAAAAAATCAATTTTTCGAAATGAGTGTCATTTTAAATTAAAAAAAAAAATCACAAAAAAGTACATGGTAAAACAAAATTTTTCAGCCCTGTCTCATCGTGGGAAGATTTTTCTTTGTAGTTTTTACAGTTATTTGAAGTTTATTCGAGTACTCTAATAAATTTCAAGTAGCTATTAGAGTACTCTCATAAACTTCAAATGGCTGTAAAAACTACAAAAAAAATCTGCCCACGATGAGACAGGGCTCAAAAATTATGTTTTACCATGTACTTTTTTGTGATTATTTTTTTAAATTAAAAATGGCACTCATTTCGAGAAATTGATTTTTTGATTTTTCGATAGAAAAAAAAAATTTGAAAACTTTTTAAATAAATTCATAAAAAAGTAGACTTCAAGATGAAAAATTTGACCTGGTGAAGTTTTCCGATAGCGTTTTTTAATTAGAAGATATCGCTGATTGAATTGGGTTTCATCGATTTTTTCAAAAAATTGTTACTCTAAAACGGGATGGAAAAAAAATCTAAAAAAAAATATGGTAGTCTCTACTCATGTGGGTGAACAACATAAAAAATTGTGAGGGTCGGAGGCTGGTCAAATTGGGGTAGAATGGCCCATATATCGACGCCTCTTACGAAAAGTAGCACGTTTCAGATTTTTAACGAAAACTAGCACGTTGCGGTTTTCACCGCGAAAACTAGCACGTTTCGACATTCACCGCGAAAACTAGCACGTTTTGATTTTCGCCGCGAAAACTAGCATGTTTCGATATTCACCGCGAAAACTAGCACGTTTCGGCATCCACCGCGAAAACAAACACGATTTGATTTTCGCCGCGAAAGCTAGCATGTTTGGACATTCACCGCTAAAACTAACACGTTTGGATATTCATCACGATAACTAGCAATTTTCGGATTTCACCGTAAAAACTAGTATGTTCGTCGAACTGAAACGAATAATATTTCTATTTTACGACGTTTTATCATTCTTTGACTGTATACTGCTGTAAAATATACAAATGACGTGTTAAAGTGATTTGATAAATGTTTCAATAATTTTTTCGGGAGCTCTATAAGAAATAAATTATAAACCTTTATTTGTTTCATATGCGAATATTATCATAGATGGAGATTCAAGCTGAGAAATTTGATGATGCTATTTCGTTCAGGTTTTTTTTCAACCGATGACCAAGTATTCGCGATAACGGGATGAATGAGAACAAACGAGAATTTTTGAATATCCAAAGAGAGTCTTGGGAACTTAATTTTATGCGATAAATAAAATGTATTATTTTGTTTTTTTTTAGAACTGATTTATCAGTTGAATCAATGACGAACGACAAAAGAAAAGTATTTTACAAACATTTTTTAACGAAATTTTTTTTTGCAAAGGAACAACGTTAACTTCGAATTTTTATTCTCGTTTTAGGTATTTTATTTTCCGTTGATAATATATATACAAGAAATGGTGCAAATTTCGAGCAGGTGGTCTACTTTAATTTTTTTTTCGCTTACTTTATTCATTACCTCATTAAATATTGTTGATTCTACTACTGTTCTGACCTATGTAGATGGAAAATTTTTTACATTGGTGAAAAAAAAAATTCCGCAAGTTTTGAAGAGATCCATTTTTAACTTCCATTTTTAATCCATTTTTAATCCATCGGAAAATAGTACAGTGGAAACTCACATAACTTATATAGGCAGGGGAACAGCTCGGGTGGTGGTGCTAGCACGGGGCAATCACTGGACATATCGCGGAATGGGCCCTAAAGGAGGGCTCAACGCAAGATCGCGATTGGTTCTTCACATATCTTACATTGTCCTTGCATTATGTAAACTGTGCGAGGTTCTACTGTAGTATCATTGTAAAGTTTCGTCGAAGTTATACATTGTATAGAAAAAATATTGATCTAAGTTTTCGTTCCGAAGTTTGTCTTGTGATAATTTTTATGTTTTCACTTTACTACTCGAGACTAGAACCTTATCTATCTGTATGTATTGTTCTGCATACTTTTGTTCACTACATCTACGTGTATACGAGAATTGCAATTATATTGAAAAAAACTTAAAAGTTTAGCTCCCAAAAATTCTGCTGGTGCATATTTTTTTTAGAAAAGATAAATTAAGTTGACTCTATTAAAATGTTAATCTAATACGCATACGAATTATTTCTTGCACAATCATTTAGTAGCACTATCCTAATAGTGCTAATAAATCATTATTAAAATGTCTTGTAACATAAATAACTATTCAAATATCTTGTAATATACCAATTAAAATAGATATTTTTGTGTTTCAAGCGCATTTTATACAAGCATTATTTTATAAAATAAACTTGCAATGCAAATACTACACAGATTAGTAAGAGTGTAGTATTACTGAGTATAAAAATAAAAAATGACTGATTTACTCATCTCCAATATCATACAATAAGTTGTTACACTCTTGTAGAAAGATTACGCGTAGTTTAGATAAGGACTACTCGATATAAATATAATAAGACTAATTGATATTTATATTGATAAAAAATCTGGAAGAAATTTAAAACATCTGTAAAGATCTGCATTGACAACACAATTTCGAGGATATTTATAAGTTTATTTTAACGCAGAAAACGCACTTCTGCATCCACAAATTGACTTTTATTTCAATTACCGCACACGGCACGAATCTTCAAAAAATCTTGATTGCACTAATCGAAACATGATAGTTTTCGCGGGGATAACCGAAACGGGCTAGTTTTCGCGGCAATAACTGAAACGTGCTAGTTTTCCCCGCAATACCTAAAAGGTGCTGGTTTTCGCAGCAATAACTGAAACGTGCTTATTTTCGCGGCGATAACTGAAACGTGCTAGTCTTCGCCGCAGTACCTGAAACATGCTAGTTTTCGCTACAATACCTGAAATGTGCTACTTTTCGCGTCAATAATTGAAACGTGCTAATTTTCGTAGTGAATCCCGAAACATGCTAGTTTTCGTAAAAACCCGAAACGTGCTAGTTTTCGTAAGAATTCTGAAACGTGCTACTTTTCGTAAGAGGCGTCGATATAGTACTCCATAAAATGAACCCTCAAACGCTAATGATGGGTCATTCGTGTCCGGGCCAAAATGCAAAATGCGCTTTTAAGCCCGTGACACAAGAAAAGCCGTGAGCCGTGTGCCGTCACACACATAAGCTGGCCGGACACTAATACATGGCTATAATTGGCTGGCGCTATGTGTTGGTGTACGGACGGCGCGTCTCCGGCTCGTGTGTGTGACCGCACACGGCTCACGGCTTTTCTTGTGACATGGGCCTAACGGTTGCTCAAAACATCGTTAGCTGACGAGGATTTAAAGTAGTTCTTGCGCGACCGGCGGCGGGGAATAAGCGGGAAAGTAGGCGAGGCAGAGCGCGGTGAGCGGGCACGCATGAAACAAGCGAGAATCGGTCTGGTTCCGAGGCTAGAAAATTACGTTTTTTAATTATAACGGTACGGTAAATAAATTTGAAATTTCATCAGAATATTCAATAATGTTTATTGCATCGATCCAGCAAAGTTTCGTCCACTCATCTAGTTTTTAAGTATTAGAATTTGATAGGAGTAAGGACTCTAGCTTCGTTTGTCACTTTGGGGCCTATACCCACGGTGTTAAATTGAAAAAGTTTACGAGCAGATATCTCCGGAACCAAACGGTGAAAGAATCTAAAACTTTGCAAGCATACTATAGGAACTTCAACCTTTACGTTTGTCGTATTTTTATCAGTCTATCTAGATTTGATCTCTTTGCAAGAACCACCTTAAAAAAATTTGGAGGCTCTCGGGATACTTTACGTTGAAAACAAAATAGCACTTGAATAGCAGATCGAATGCTGCTATGGGGTTTTTATTGTGTGGATACTGATAAACCACCAGTCACCTTGGACGATGAAGGTGTCATTGCTTTGCCCGTACACTCGAATCAGGTATGGCTGTACGTTTCAGCCAGACTCCTGTCGAACCTTCTGGACGAGCTCAGGTACATTTTCACCCTCCTACAAATATAGTAGAAAGAAAATGTACTATTACTGTCACACAGTAATAAATCGAAACAAAAAACCATTTTTAAAGGGCTCTGGAGGTACAAATGTGACAGGTTAAAATGTGAAAGGTAAAAAAATCATTCAGGTAACCTTATTATTCATAGAAAAAAAAAAACTCGATAGCGTGAAACTTGTTTTTTTTTTCATTGCGAAGATTTTTTTATGTAGGCTTTTTTTTTCATTTTCAGAGGGCTCTGGAGGTAAAAAAAATCATTCGGATAACCTCATTATTTATAGAAAAAAAAGAACTTGATAGCATAAAACTTTTCATCGGTCGCAAGAGCTCATCGGTGGAATGCGATGGTTTATCGCATTCCACCAATGAGCTTCTACAGCTGATGAAAAGTTTAAAGCAGTCAACTTCATTTTTTCTTTCATAATTTCGTTATTGGATTGAGAAAATTTGTGATGGATGGAGGCAATGTTTATTTTTTTAATTGTTAAGATTTTTTTTATGTATGCTTTTTGGGTGCATTTCATTTTATACTTTTGGTAGGTTAGGTTTAGTCACCGTGAAATTATTTCTCACGCGATTTGGATTTGATACTACTCTTTTTTTCAGGTCAAAATCATGGAGGGAAGATTAATAAGGTTAGCGTAGGCCTGTGAAACACAGTAAATTTAAAAAATGAATATTTTAAGCAAGAATTAAATGTATACATAAGTGATTTAACGTAGGGACGACGAGGCCTCGCTAAAACGCACCTATGGAGCAAACAAGGGAAGATGAAAGAAAGAAACAATAAAAAAATAGGAAAAATGAAAAAAGAGTAAAGAGAAGATAGAACATTAGCCAAATGGAAATTATACTTACGTGTCACAGCGACATAGATGATCGTGGCTCCCTTCAGAGGCGAAGCGGCACTTAAAACAAAAAACAAAAGGATAAAAATCGAAAAGGATAAATACTAAATATTCCTTATCAAAGTAAAATCCGTGCCAGAAGGCGGCATGCTGAAGACGCTGCGAGTCGCAGCAATAACTTAAAATCGAACAGTTGAGCGATTAAAGAATTTAGATCATACGAGAATCTTAATTAGATAATCATAACGTGATATAATTATTTACCTGGAATACAGAAGTAACAAATCCAAATCGCGTGAGAAATAATTTCACGGTGACCAAACCTAACCTACAAAAAGTATAAACATGCAATGGAAATCGACTCAGGCAGTGAACCGCAATATTCGCGCAATTCATTAATTATCTATATCCAATAATCCAAATTTTGAAATATTTTAGAAACGAAGTGTGTACTTACTTTACGATTTTTACCGAACGGTCGACACGATGCAATCACTTTACCCACAGCACTACCCAAACACAATGAGTAATGAGCGCGAAACAACGATTTAATGGTTAGAACTCGACGTATACGTACCCAGATAGAACACTGACGTCTAATATACGTATATACGACGTCGCCATCGACGTCTGTAAGACGTATTTAGTACGTATACTGAAGAGCTAAATGTCCGGCTAACATCTGTATATTTGACGTATATAGAACGTCGAATATACATAAAAAATGACGTATATAAGACGTCGAAAATACATCAAATCTACGCACAGCACAATAATATTTTTAAAAAACATAAACAACAACGAAAAACATTACTGGCGGTTCCATACGCATTTTGTCGTTGTTATAGGTCATAGAAGAGTTACACTGAAAAAAAAAATAAATTCTACATGGATTTCTCGATAGAATTTTATTCTGCTTTGACGGGGACTCGAACCTGCGACCTACCTACTTATCCTACCTATCTTTCTAACACGCTACCCACTACGCTATCGACTGTTTATGTACTGTGGTAATTCATATCATGTATTTGACACGCCAGAGAACACTTGATCAGTTGTATGTTAGGAGCTACTCAAGGGATGGTGGTGGTCGCGTCTTCAACCTGTTTTTAGTATAACCATGTCAGTTTTTAAAGAAATTACAAAATTGAACGTGGTGAATCCAATATGGCGGATCCAAAATTCTAAAAATTCCATAACTTGTCTGATTCACTCTAACTATAGTCTTCGCAAAGAGAGATAGAACATAGCCCCTCTATTTTCTGTCTCACTCAGTTCTGCTGCCATCACGTTTAGGACGGTAGACGGAGTCCATATATATACTATATATATATATATATATATAGGTTCATGATCTCAATTCGGATCGCGCGCAAAACTTATTGCGCGCGATCTTTGTGTTATAATGTATTTATATAGTATACATCATATAATGTAAATAAAGTGTTATAAAATATATTTTAATTGTAAGAATTTATCCATCCACTTATATATATCTCATATATATCACTGACGTCTAATATACATATATTACAAATATACATGTATATGATATGTATACGTGATATACGTATATTTTACGTATATTATACAATAAGCATTTGACATCAAATTATATACATATATTATATGTATAAGGAACATCTACTTGACGATAGAAACGAAGCCAACTGCATTGCTGTCAAAATCACGTATTATATTCGTATATTAGACGTGTGTTTTTCAACAATATCTCCGTGGAATTTTTTACATTTCATATACGTATAATATTCGTTCATTATCTGTCGGTTGTAATTCCCGGATCTGAAGCTATAATTATATATAAATATATATAAATATTCAATGTACGTATGTACATTATATATATATATATATATGCTTCAGATCCGGGAATTACAACCGAAAGATAATGAACGAATATTATACGTATATGAGATGTATAAAATTCTACGGAGATATTGTTGAAAAACACACGTCCAATATACGTATATAATACGTGATTTTGACAGCAATGCAGTTGGCTTCGTTTCTATCGCCAAGTAGATGTTCCTTATACATATAATATATGTAAATAATTTGATGTCAAATGCTTATTGTATAATATATGTAAAATATACGTATATAAAATTCTTTCACTACATCAGTTAAATAGCACCACAATATACACTCAATATACGTATAATATAAGTCTATCATAGACGTATACATATCATATACATATATACCTAAAATATACGTATATTAGACGTCAGTGGTCTATCTGGGTAGCGACCCTAGCGTTCGAAAAATCACTGACGAAACAGTTAAGGAGGTTTTCAACTCAGAGAAAAACGGTAAGAATCGTTCTAAAATTTGAGGGGAGGTTTGTGCTGGTACTAGGAATACACCGTAATTATTTCAGATTTTTTGACCGCGTAGTTAAGGAGAAAAAAAAACATTCAATATGCCGCTTATATATGGGCTCTTATGGGAGAAATATTCGAAGTTATGATTGGAGATTATTTTAGAAGTGAAAAAACGGTAACATTTCCTCGAAGAACCGCTTAAACGACAGATTAGACCTTCATAGATGTAATTTGCCCATAAAGAAAGTTTTTCACCGTTCCGATTGTGAAATATACTTGTAAACAGAATTGAGCGTGAGTAATGGCTTGGTGAAAAAAATTCCGAACGCAACCTGCCCCGCACGTCGTCCGCGCCGCGCCATCACGTTCCCCTTGCCGCACCAAATTGATGTTATACGAACCTCCTTAAGTCGTACACCGATTCACCAGTGGTACGATCGCTGCTGAAATAGACTTCACAGGATACATCAGTGCAATAGTGCAATCAGTTAAATTTTCACTCATTCAAATTTAGAGAGTACTGGCGATTATATTTTATTTTTTATGATTAAAAAATTAAGTCATATGCTTGGCAACATTTCGATTATTTTTATTTATTTGACAACTTTTTTGGAGGCTGATGACTTATTTACATTCATTTGTTTTCAATTTCAATTTTTATAAACCATACTGCCAATGTACTTAGCGCAACTTTTTTTAACATCGAAGATGTTTTTTTTTTTTGGGATATGCTTTTTTTGAGCCTTCGAAACCCACCTAACCCCTTAAGCGAAACGTTACAAAATGTTCACAGAGAGAGTTGAAGAAGATACAAGAAACCGTCAACAGTGAAATCGGAAAGAAATTTGCAAGGTGCACGAAGGAAGTACCACCGGTATGTTAATATTTTTTAACAACGTAATAATGAAAGAAAGTACGGAACGAGGAAGTATTTGCAATACGAGTGTAATGTTAATACAATTGTGCAAGGTCAAATGCGAAGGAGATACCGGTTTGAACAATTTGGAACGGGATGGAAACGAACTGATGGAAAAAACAGTGGAAAAGGTGGAAGAAAAAAGTACTGGTAAGGAAATAGTCGATGAACGTCCACGACTAACAAATAAACATGTCAACGTCAACGTCAGTTCGGAACCATCAGACGAAACAAAAAGTGTGCCATCGAATGTAAGCGTCGAGTTAGACGAAACGATAAGTTTGCCATCGAATGTAAGCGTGCAGTTAGACGAAACGATGAGTTTGCTATCGAACGTAAGCGTAGCGCTACACGATACGATGAGTTTCCTCTGGAATGTAAGCAAACAATTAAACGAGACGGTGAGTCTGCCATTGAACCTGAATGAGCCCGACAATGCGAAATGTCAACGAGCCATGGAAAGATTGAATGATCGTACCGGTTATACGTCGCAGTGTGATGTTGGCGAGAGAATAGCAGTAAGTTGCCAATGGAGCACTGAAGGAGGGGAATGCTCGAGCAGAAATCAGCAAAAATAATATTTTTGCGAGTATTTTAGAGCAATATTGCTAATGTTGCGAAAAATGGGAAACTCGAAAAAAAAATTTTAAGTAACCCAAAAAATGTTAAATTGGAGAAAAAATAATTATAATTGACTGAAAAATAAAAAAATGAAAAAAAAATTCTAATTACCGGAAAATGTAAAAGTTGTGGAAAAATTATTTGTAATTGACGAAAAATAAGAAATTAGAAAAAAATAATTTTCTAATTACGCGGAAAATAAAGAAATGAAAAAGATAATTTTGTAATTATGCGAAAAATAAAAAAATTAAAGACAAATATGTTCGAATTAAAAAAAAACGAGATCGGAGGAGAACATTTCTCTAAAGACCCGAAAAAAAAATTGGAGAAAAATAGATTCTTCAGTTTCAAGATGGCGGCCGTTCCTTCACCCTTAACGTCCCGGAAACGGAGTTTTACACTCATGCCCCCCCTCCAAAATAAAAAAAAATAGAGTCCTACTCAAAATGCATACGAGCCTCTTTTGACGCACCATTTGACCGTACTAGGAAGAGTCAGCAAGGAAAAGAGTTAGTAATTGAAAATCATTGTCTTCCAATGTTTCTTTTTTTTTTTATAATTAGAAAAATTAATTAATCAAATTCATTTTTTTGCGTGATTAAAACAGAATGTTTCATTAATTTTTTATTTTTTTCTGTTATTTAGAAAAATATGATGCTGTAATTTTTTTTTCCGGTTAATGAATAATATTTTTCGCGTCATTAGGAAATTATTTTTTTAATTTTTTATTTTTCGCGTATTTAGAAAATTTCTTCGTTAATTTTTTATTTTCCGCGTAATTAGAAAATTATTTTTCTATAATTTTTTATTTTTTAGTAATTAGAAGCAATTTTCCGATAATTTTTTATTTTAAACGTAATTTGAAAATTAAAAATGATAATTTTTTTGCCGATCTCTATGCACGAGGAACAGTATACATTCAATGATCGACGATGAAAAAGTGATAGTGCATAACAATGTAAACGAACTAACGGTAACTTAATATTTCAGGAATATTTCGAAGCTGCAAGTGTCAGTGAGACAGTTGAACCGAATCTACGCAAACCGGACGATGTGAATCGCTGACCAGTTCTTGATACACCAAGTCGTAGTAGCAGCTCTGTGCGGAAGTCAGATGTAAACGAGGGAGCAGCCCCCGAGGCAATAGTCGATGGCGGGCGAATAAATGTAAGTTGATAAACGAGTACCGAGGAACACGTATGCTCGAGGAACATTTTGTAACCGATAATCGATGACGAAAGACCTATCGTACATAACAATGAAAGAGAAGTAACGGTTACCCGTAATGCAGCATGGAAATTTCGAGGCTACATGTGCCAGTGTAAGAGTGGGACCGTCGATTGCAGTCACCGAAGTCGAAACGTTCACCCCCGATTAGGAAAAAGATTACCGCGAAAGGATAATGAACATAGCAAAAAAAAATTAGGAAGAAAAGACGCACCGCACAGGTAAGCTCGCGTTTAAAATGAGTCGGAACGTTTCGTGATTTGACGGATGGGAGCCGTATTTATCGTGAATACCGGTAATATGCGCAAGTGGCGAAGGGTTTCTATTGTCGGTCACATCGGAGTAACCAAGTCGATAATATTTAATAGGTGGATGCAACTCCATGCCGGGAGAATATCGGGCGATCGAACTGGAATTTGAAATTGACATCTTGTGACAGAAATGAAGGAAGCGAAATATTTTCGCCACTGAAATCACCAGAATGGCTACAGAAAGGGGTAAGATATATCTTGCAATGAAATCAGGGACGAATGAAATGAAGACCGGGTGCGAGAAATGATTGAAAAGTAACGGCGAAAAAAAACGGAATGTATAGGAAAGTCACGCAAGTGAGAAGCGTTACGAAATGTCAAGGCTGTCATCGACCGAAACGTTGGTGGGGTCGGCGAAGAGGACGGAACTCGATCGAAGAGTAAGTGGCAACGAATATGGAGGTACCACGAAGAACGCGGACGATGTAAGAAGGCGTGGAACTAGGAGCGTACGCGCGAGCGACGAAAATAAGTCCACGAAACCGGTACGATGATTTATTTTCAAACGCAGATTCCGCAGGATACGGATGGGAACGCGTAGCAGCGAAAGCATTTGATATTCAAACAGGTAGTTGACAACAAGAACCGAAGACGCGCAGGAATGGAAGAGGCACAGGGAAAGAAATCACATGGAGAGATGTTGAAGCCGATCGTGGATGGTGAGGAAACTGCGATCAACCGAGGGTTCTGCAACGACGGCAATGACACCGGAAGCGATATCAATGGCAGTAGCGGTGGACCGATGGGTGAGGCATTGGAAAAAGCGGCAACCATTTTTCGCAATCGTAGAGAAAGAAAAGGCCCCGAAATAGACGGCAGTATACCAGGTTGTAGTAAGGATTCGTACTATTGTGGTACGAATGAAGCGACAACTGCAACGGTAACGGTAATAACAATTGTTGAAACGTAAATTTCACTTAGAGTTACGATCAATGCGCATAGTGACCGTAACAACTGATGACAGTGGAAACAGGTCACCTCAAAAGGAAAGAGAACCAAGAAAAGGAAGAATGTTGACGACCATTACGATTCTGAAGATAAAGAAAACGAATGGCGGAAAGGAGCCGAAGGGGCATCAGTACTGGTATCGAGAAACGAGAAGCGGAGAAGCACGAACACCGAGGTTCAAGGACGTTCAATCACGAGTAAAATGAAGGTAATGGAAAGTTGTCGCCATTGAAGGGTGTTCCGCATTGAATGTTGATTGTGAACGGAATTAAAAATGATTTAAGCCGTATTAAAAATTCTGTAGCCGCACGAGAACGACCTCGATTGTTTATACCTGCCGTTTATACCTGCGCGTGCCTAGATAGTTTCTGGGTATAAACTCGTCTTATTTCTTCTACCATCTTCTCGGTTTTATCTCGTCGTATTTATTCTCAATTGTAACGAAAGACATGGGAAATTAAAAAAAAAACAAGGATAACGACGGAATTATGGAAAAAGTCATATGAAATTTGCAGTTTCATTTGTTTAAACAATCAACGACACGTAAAGATTATTGTAAATTATATAGGTACGCGTATTTCATCAGGTAAAATCGAAAATAACCGGGTCTATGCTGTTGAAACCGAATGAAACGGCGAAATTTGGTTGCGCGAAGCGCGACTTTCAACTGCTGCTGCCACCATGTAGGGTAGTGTTGAAAAAAGGCAGCAGTGGTTTTTCTGACTCAGAATTTCATCATCTTCAAGATGCCGTTCGATTTTTTGAAAAGTTCGATGATACTCGATAATCGAAATTTCGGGGTATTTCTCTCCCTGCTGCCACAGGTAAGGGTTGTGCAGGGAGCTGGCAGCACCGACTCTTCTTATAGCCCTATCACTTCCCTATATTAGTAAACAAACGAAATCGAAAAGTTTTATGATACTTGATAACACGAAAAAAAAACTATTTAACAAATTGTTGTTTCACGCGTCGTTCGGTCTATGCAAGGCAGCAGCGCCATTCCGTGTTCTACAATTAATAAGGAAACGAGTGATATGTATCAAGCTGATACGTTTTATCACTATTGGTCTAGTGTCGCTGGCTCTTAGACTAATAACTTTTGAGCAAAAATAAATGTGGCCCAGGTTTAAAATTCTGAAAATTTTTCCATAGACTCTTGGAATAAAAAAAATATTTTTATCGCAGTTACAGAGCAGGCCGAGAATAATTTCTATTTTTTTTAATTAAAGAAAAAAAAATTATTTTAAAAATTTTGGAAGATTCAAAATGTCAATTGTAGAGAAAAAAAAAAGAAAAATAAAACGTCTCTTGTTAAAAAATTTTTTTCCTCATATTTTTATGGTAAAACGCTACAAATTCGCCTAATAACTGAAGTAAAATTGAATCCCCCCAAAAAACACCATAAATGGTGTAAAAAAAGTTGAGACAAGTACATTTCCTTGCATCGTTTTATCTTTCCTTACAAAAATATGTCAAACATAAATAGTTGTAAAATAAATGCTCACAAAAAGTTCTCAAATAATTTCAAATCATCCAACTCACAGTTGCCAAGTACATCCAGCATTTTTATTGTTTACATTGTTTATTAACCATTTATAAGTAGGTCACAACGCCCGAAAACGTCTTGAAACGGGACTTAGGGACTTAATCTAAAAATGTATTGTTTGAAAAATTTTTATTGAAAAAAATTCGGATTGAAAAAAAAAATTCGAACGAAGTACTTGGCGAGTTATGTAAAATGACTGTACGGACTACCTGTTACGAACTCGCCAAGTACTTCGTTCGAATTTTTTTTTTTAATCCGAATTTTTTTCAATAAAAATTTTTCAAACAATACATTTTTAGATTAAGTCCCTAAGTCCCGTTTCAAGACGTTTTCGGGCGTTGTGACCTACTTATAAATGGTTAATAAACAATGTAAACAATAAAAATGCTGGATGTACTTGGCAACTGTGAGTTGGATGATTTGAAATTATTTGAGAACTTTTTGTGAGCATTTATTTTACAACTATTTATGTTTGACATATTTTTGCAAGGAAAGATAAAACGATGCCAGGAAATGTACTTGTCTCAACTTTTTTTACACCATTTATGATGTTTTTTGGGGGGATTTGGCTTCTTTTTGCAAAGGATTATATACAGGGTGTCCAATAGGAAGGTGTGAAAACTAATAAATTGGTATTTTGCAATAAATAAAGGAACCAGATCAGTGGAATTTTTTTTTAATAGAAGAGAGTTGTCATTTTTATTTTATGTCAATTTATTACAAAAAAACGATGTTTCCATAGAAAAAATTATATATTTAAGCAAATACTAAAAAAAGTGTCAAAATCAATGATAAATATTTTCAAAATGTGAGCCATTTGAATACCACAGTACTCTAATCGCTTTTTAAAACTATTAAAAACGTGTTCTATAGTTTCATTTGAAATGCCATCGACAGTCTTCCTTATTCCTTTGACCAAATCATCTACAGTTTTTGGGTTGTTTTCATAACAGTGATCTTTAATATAACCCCACAAAAAATAATCACAAGGATTGAGATCGGGTGAATAAGGGGGCCATTCCATCCCTGTTCGTGTAAATCGAGGATATCCAAGGCCGATAACTCGATCACCATAAACTTTATTGATGGTTTCGAAAACTTCTTGTGTTCGATGAGGTGCTGCTCCGTCTTGCATAAAGTAATAATTCTTAACGAGATGTTTTTTCTTTGCATAGGGAAAGTATTGTGTCTCCAACATCTCTTTATAGCTCTGTCCGGTAACAGCCCAGATAACAATATGTGTGCAATATGAGAGGCATAATGCACGCACGTGTGCCGATTAATCCGCACGACGTGCGTTCAATTAAGTAGACACTTGCGCGCGCATGTGATGCACATATCGCTCACACGACGTGCAAGTCGCACGCGTGCGGGCAAAATGCGATTTTTCAGTGTTATTTTATTAAATAAAAATATCATTGAGATGTGGGAAATTATTTCTTCCGCGATGATACGTAAAAGTGTTAGTAACTCGTAGGTTTACATAATTATTTTATTATTCATTTGAACTGAAAAAAATTTTGTTGACGAATCTTATTCAGATGATTATATATTGTTATATTATTCAAAATAACAATACAATTACTCTATTACAGCTATATATAGTGAACAGTACGAGTTATTTACACCTATATTTAAATACAATGTGTAACAAAAGTTCAGTCTTCAATATAGCATATATTTTATAATATTTCTTTTTTACAGTTCGGAATATGCATGTAGCAATACTTTTAGTGCGATAAAACTTGTAGTACGATAAATATATATTAAAAGTCATACATTTAAAAAAACGAAATGGCTGTAGAACGTTCGATGCCAACATTTACAAGCGTTTAAGCAGCTATGAGATATTTGTCGGGATTTTCAAATCACCCCAAAACTTACGAAATAACTCATACACTTACACTATCGTATAAATAAACGATGATAATTTTTAAAAGAGCAGTACTTTAAATAGCACAAGATTTAGAAGATTATCACTCAAAGTCTTCAATATCTTCATCATCTAAATGATCTGACTGCAATGAATCGTCCTCTTCATCGTCGGCATCTGAGTTCTCTAGTAGCATCTCTTGTAATTTAGATATTCTTTTCTGTATGCTCTCTGTTGTTTCTTTTGTTTGATCTCTATTTGTGTTGATTACTTTATTTTTTTGCGAGTTTCGGAACCGCTTCTTTGTTGTTTTCAAAACTTGAAGCATCTCCGTCTTGTAGGTGTTCTTGTTATCTGGGCCTTGGAACAAGGGGCAATTTTTTGCGGCTTCTGAAAGAATTTAAAATCAATTGTTAGAAGTATAAATCGATGCATATTCATTCCTACAATAATGTATAAATCAAATTTGAATTCTATAAGAATTAATTGGAGATTAGATTGTAATTTTGGAAATATATTTCCAATAAATTATTGGCACAATCTATAGAATATTAACACTATAGTGTTCAACTAATCAAAAATTACTTACGATACAGAACGTTCGAGACTTTCGTGTCACCAAGTTTCTCAGTCTTCGCATCTCCGTTCCAAGTGAATTGACATACCAATTCGTCGGTCATGATTATTTGGAGTCCGCCGAGAAGAAAGCCTCTTAATGTGCTGCCTCCCAAGCAAACCAAATAGTCATACTGAAATATTGTTAAGGTATAGGTTTTGCTATAGCCCGAAGTATTAACATTTCTTTATACTCTGTGAGAGCATTAAGAAGCTATTATAGTGTGAAATCAAAGAAATGCTTACCACTTTTCGACGCGCTTCCTTCCTCGTGTCATCCTCTAATTCGTTGAATTCTTCAACTTTTGTTATTGGGAAACCTTTTAGAGGCTCGTACAAGGTTTTACTTAATTTTCCTCCTCCAATACTCAGTTGGTTGTGTAACATGTCGAGTATTTGTTTGTTTTGCTGGACGAGAGTTTCGTTCGTTTTTCTGAGATTCCTACGTATGAAGATGTCAAATTAATTAACAATGAATTAGAAACAATGCATGGAAAAATGTCAGTACAATCGTCCCTCGACAAGATGGTTTGAACAAATATGGTTTTGACTTACTCCAACTGTTCCTCCACGTTTTTCTGGAAGCTTTTCGGTACTATCTCACCGAACACTTCGTCGCATCCACTTTGAATTGTTTCATCTTTTCGAGAAGGTGGGCTTCTCATCTCCTGTGTCAAAGATAAATTTCCTCCGGTCTTTCTGTTCTGGCTGATCTCTGGCGGTGGGATCTCCAAACGAACAATTGCAGAGGACTCATTATTGGAGACGTCAACATACTCTGTGTTAATTTTTTTCAAAATTGCTGCTGCTTTTTCGGAGGGTGGGGATGATTTAGTACCCTTAGTTTTTAGAACCGATTGATTTTTTATTTTGACCTCTACAGGTTCGAGGGTGTTCGGAGAAGACCTAGAATCAGATTTTTTTTTACTTGATTAAGAAAAAAAATTTCAACTTTGTCGGTAATATTTTTCGTACAATTCAGATTTCAAGTTTTCAACAGAATGTATATGTACGTTCATATCTTGATTCATAAATAAATCTTTAGCAACCCAAGTAATGATATGCTTACGGATCAATGGGATCGTCACTCCTGTGAGACGTAGAGTAGACGTCCGTATTTCCTGAATCTTTATTTTCTAAAACTTTAGATTCGTTCCCTCTTTTCTTCGCACCCTTCTCTTCAACTTTCTGCTTTTCCATGACTGCTACGTAACCTTTTAATCTTTCTATTTCAGCCTTCAGATTTTTGGAAGAAGCGCCTTTTTTCACTGGAGGCTGTTCATCTGATGACGTCTGCAGGTGTTTTGGTGTCATGATTTGTCTTCCGCTGCTCGAAACCCTTATTTCTTTTCTTGATTTTCGTTTCACAGCTTTTTTTTCTGGAATTTTTTCCATTTTGCTAAAATGATTTCAAACAGATACTTAATTATTTATATTTTTGTATTAATAAATTATTTGACTTCATCTTTATAGTATCTTCATAGGTTTATCAAATTAATGAATCCAGAGATTTTGAGACTCCTGCTACCGATAAAAATGCATACGGTGACCGGCGTATAATTTGTGAAGAAGTATATTCAACTGAACAACATATTGCAATTGAAGATTAAATACCAAAGAATGCACGCATTTTCAGAAGATTTTTGTCCCGTGAGATAGATAGATAGACAGATTGTGTGTTTATTATGCTGCAGCCTAGAATAGACCAAAGGGCAATCGGAAAATTACAGAAAAATTGATAATAACATAATTACATAGGAAGCAGTTGCGAGAAATATACATAGGTAAACAAAAGATAAATAACTTACAGTGACGCGGTAGTAAGGGCGACTGAATAAATATTAAAAACACTAAAAAACACACAATACAGTACAGAATAAATAATCTTTCTTAAAGCCTAAATTATATATATATATATATATATATATAGAACTAGCACAAGAAACCGCCAGGCATAGAACGTCTAGGAATACACCCAACAACAAGCGAGCCCTGGCTAAACAATAGCAAAGAATTCGGATAGGCCCAAAGTGACGCTCACAGCAAATCAAGACAGCTTCAACAGTGATCGTAGGCAGCCTAAACATACAGTTCAAAAGAGAATAGTAAATATGGATAATAAATAATAGTATTCCATAGAAGGTAAAAATAAAAAGGTACAATAATAATATAATAAAAAATAATAAAGATAATAATAATAATAATAATAAAGAGGCACCGGGCAAGACCATTACTAATTTTAGAGAGAGAGAGAGAGAGAGAGAGAGAGAGAGAGAGAGAGAGAGAGAGAGAGAGAGAGAGAGAGAGAGAGAGAGAGAGAGAGAGAGGAGAGGGAGAGAGAAAGAGAGAGAGGGAGAGAGAGTTTCACTTACGATCTTATTATTGTTTGTGCAGATTATTGATTGCAAAGGTTTTCCACTGCAAGATCTAATTGAGAGGCAATGCTAACGGTGTTAGCAGAGTAACACAAATCCATTGATTTTCAAGCACATGTTCTTCGATCCCGGCTACACCACTCCATTCTGGCATTCTGTAACTCTTGAATTTCACCTCGTCCAAATGGATGGCTTGGAGTTGACAGGACAAATTCATACACCGGTACACTCCCACAGTATCAGATGCAACTCCAACGTTATATATTTCAGCTGTTCTTCGAAATGCTTGAATAATCAACAGAATGTCATCTTCTACTTTGACGATGTTTTTTATGATGCAAATTCTTGAATCTCGAAGGACGCAGCAGCTATCACGTAAAGACGTAGCTAGTGTAAATTTACCAACTTGTAATTTCCGGAACTGTTGACAAGCGTTAGGGTGAATATATTCAGGAAGAGGTCCCTCAGCGTGCGATTTTGACGGCCGAATGACAACATTATTGTCTAAAGGTGGTGAGGTGTAGTCGTTCAGTTCGCACATTCTTTTGTAATATTGTTGTAGGCAACGATGTGGTTTTCTAATTTGTTTGCGGAATTCCGGCATATTATTTTCATAAGTAAATGCGCTGAACGATTCCAGAGGACCCAGTTGGCGCACATCTTGTACCAGATGCAATAATCCATGCACATTGTACGAAAGGAATTGTTCTCCGTAAAACTGTTCACACGTGAGAACATATGTTTCTAAGGCCTCCTGACAAAAGTCATACATTTCCGGTATTGTGTCTTCAGATGATAGCAACCGCATAACAGAATGGAGTATCATGAAATGATTATAGTGATCATCAAGAAATATATTCTTGAAAACAGCTGGAGCAGTGTACAATAATATTTGTCTGAATTCCGTAGCTTTAAAACTGTGGAATAGTGTTATTTCACTCGGACGCCGATTAAATTCAGAGGGACAGTAAGTTCTTAGCAAAATCATTCTGGCGTCAAGAATATCCAATTTTCTACCATATAGTGCACGGAACCCGAACTTGCCACCTACTTGTGCGCATAGTACTTTCTTCGCGTTACCTATCCAAGCTAAGTGCATACTCTCAAATGGAACTTGTGAGACGAGTCCCATTATCGGAGCCAAAGGACTTCTCCCTTTATGGTGGTCTTCGTCAATCATATTTTCGTACTCGTCGTCTGTTCTCAGAGGGTGCCTAACACCCGGAAAAACCATTGTTCCTCCAAAACCTGCCACAGTACAACGATGACCTACGATCTTGCATTTCGAACATGCGTGTGCCGACGTGTGGCCATAGTGGTTCAAAACAAATGCTCTTGCAGGTGCATCGGCAATGAAGCAGCGTACGCGTAGTGGCAGTCGTTGATTTCTTATGGTAATTCCTCCTTCATTCCGAATTTGGATAATTTCTTGAACAAATTGTTCATAAAAATCAAATGCATTTGTTGGTTTCTTTCTTCCTTTGAATATTCCAGCAATTATAGGTCTTTTATCTTCAATATTACAAATTCTATACTGATGTGGCCAAAATTGGTCAGCACCCTTGTTTGCTTTTCCACCATCAGTACTGAAATCTATCTCCACATGTTCTGGCAGCTGATCCTCAGGAAGACTTTCTAGTTTCTTTGTGAGTGTGTTCTTAAACCCAAGGTGAAGATATTCTCCGCCTGCGATCTCTTGAACAAATCTACTGGCGACAATAGTGGGAGTTTGTAACAAGGTTCGCGAGCCCATAGGTAGAGAAACCAAGTTAAATGGAAATTCTCTCAATGCTTTTAATATAATGTTGCCTTGCTTGTGTTTAATATTAGCCGCTAGAAAAGCATTTTTTAGTGCTCTCTTTCTGAAATTTGCTGCATTTTGAGGAATGTCAACACCTGCAATCTCTTCGCCTGAAATATCTGATTCATTGCTATCTTCATCCTCTTCTTCGACATTGTCGATAGGAATATCATTCGGAATGTCTTCATCGCTGTCTTCTTCGGCACAACTTTCAGTTGCTGAGTAATCGTCCGAATAATTCTCCTCATCAGAGTGAAATGGTTCGTTATGAAGCGCATGCGCTTCGTTTTCTAGCCCAAGATGAGGTAATGGTTGCACTTCATTGTGAGGCGCGTCTTCTACATTATCTGGAATTCGATGTACTTCATTGTCAGATCTTAAATTTTCTGAGCTTGAATCGGAATCACCGGAATTATGCAGTTCAATATGTCTCCTGTCGCGAATTAAACGCAAGCGTTTTTGCTTTTGACTCGCACTGAGGTCTTGAAATCTTTTATTTTTTCTGTTCATTTTGCAGATTACAGCTTGCGAGGTGCTCATTAAAATGAATTCAAATTCATCTGTTGGATAAAATATTCAACTTTACAGACAAAGAATAGTGAAAATAATAATTATTATTCACCTGTTATTTTATTAATTTATTAATGCTATCTATGTATAAGATTAGACAGCGATAATTACTTCCGTTGTAAATGGGAGAGAAATCATACATTCAATATTTTGAGAAATTCTCGTCATAAGCCGAACACCGCCAATGCTGTATTTTTCTCTCCGCTCGCTACATATAAGTATTCAAATACTTCTCGTCAAGGATGAAGCGCATAATCACATAATCAGTTTATTTTCAAAAATTGGTACAAATAGTCGTTGCGCCATGATATTTCATAATTTTCCTAATATATCAAAAATGATTTTGAAACATTACAAGAAGCTCTGTAGTGTTTTAGAACTACAAAAACGGTTTGGCTTCAGTGCCACGGGGATCCAAATTGATAGGTTTTTTTTAATCAGCGGAGGGTAGATATTTTCAACGAAATACATACAGCGCAAGGGAATACTATGTGTGTTTCTAATTTGGTGCCCCGCATTAAACATTTCTAAGATGAAACACAAATCAAAACCCTGGGAGAGGTTTTATAGTGAAAAACATATATATTCTGGACAGAACATTGGAAAAGTAAATTAAATTCTCATTCATTCAAATAATATATTCGGAAATAGTTGAAAACGTCCAGAAAATATTTACGAAAACGTGTTTATAAAAACATTTAAAAATAAAATTAGTAATGAAATAAATAATTATTATCATGTTTAAAATGCAGAAGAAATGAGACTTTATGGAACGTATACCACATCCACATACATGTAGGAATACTAGGGTGTCCGTTAAAATAACTTTTTTCTAGGCTACCTCTTTTTTTGATAGGTTATGGCGTACAAAAAATGGGAAAAATACTTTTTTCCGATTTAATGCATGCCTGATAGTGCCGAAAATCGATTAAAGTAGAAAAAAAAGGTGTTTTTGATAATTTTTCGCGTGTATCTCGTGATGTATGCATTTTTTCAATATAAGCACTCAGAACAGATGAAAGATTATAATTTTTTCTATAAATCATGTATCTTGCGTTAATTCCATAGTATGTATATTTATTCCGCTACATCGTCGCGAACCAATACATTTTTAAATTTGAGGGATCACGGATTCAATTTTAATCAGATCATCGCTAATTTTTTTTTTCATCTTATTTTGAATGCCTCCAACGCTAAATTATTTTATATCTTTACATATTTCACAGTGCAATGTTTAAAAAATGACAAAAGAGCGCAATTACAATGTTTCCTTTTTCTAGGATTTTTGACCGCCGTCATCGATTGTTACTTTCGTGCTCCCCGGTTAATCCCTTGCAACGACTCTCACTCTCACTCAACGACTCTCTTTTGGCTCACTCAGTGGATTCTTTATTATTTTTCCTGTAGCGAGTTTTCTTCGTTATGAAAATTCATTTTCTAAATCCGTTTAAGGAAAAACTGTGAAGTACAACCATCAAAACTAAAAATACTCTGTACCAAGTGGAGAAAAAGGAAACCGTGTACTGAGTATACGGTTTCCTCTTCCTCCACTTGGTAGAGAGTATTTATAGTTTTGATGGTTGTACTTCACAGTTTTTCTTTAAACGGATTTAGAAAATGAATTTTCATAATGAAGAAAACTCGCTACAGGAAAAAGAATAAAGAATCCACTGAGTGAGCCAAAAGAGAGAAGAGTGAGAGTCGTTGCAAGGGATTAACCGGGGAGCACGAAAGTAACAATCGATGACGGCGGTCAAAAATACTAGAAAAAGGAAACATTGTGATTGCGCTCTTTTGTCATTTTTTAAACATTGCACTGTGAAATATGTAAAGATATAAAATAATTTAGCGTTGGAGGCATTCAAAATGAGATGAAAAAAAAAATTAGCGATGATCTGATTAAAATTGAATCCGTGATGCCTCAAATTTAAAAATGTATTGGTTCGCGACGATGTAGCGGAATAAATGTACATACTATGGAATTAACGCAAGATACATGATTTACAGAAAAAATTATAATCTTTCATCTGTTCTGAGTGCTTATATTGAAAAAAATGCATACATCTCGAGATACACGCGAAAAACTGTGAAAAAGACCTTTTTTTTTACTCTAATCGATTTTCGGTACTATCAGGCATGCACTTAATCGGAAAACAGTATTTTTCCGATTTTTTGTACGTCATAACCGATAGAAAAAAAGGTAGCCCAGAAAAAAGTTATTTTAACGGACACCCTAAGGAATACATATTATAGGAATTTGTAGAAGTTGAAAAATATATTGGGGAAAGCATCAAAAAAGTGAGGTTAGAAATTAGATTCATCAGTATATTATACTTACAGTATACGATGTGTACACGTGGCTCGATGTAATAGTCTTTATGGTTGGCTAAAAATCTAAATCACGATATAACACTTTATAACAACACAATAGAATACTTTTGAAACCGCAATAACAGCTCGTGCGTAGAATAACACTCGTAGAAATTGCGCCAAACAATGCGACGCCAACTCTGCCAACGTGAACAAACGCATCGGTTCAAAGTTCATGATATGATGGCTGTGCACCAGGTGGCCGTGATTCAGTGATAGGGGCGCGCAATTTAAACGTAGTTTCTGAGTCTTGAATGTGAAAGATATAATTCTATACAAAGTAGATGAGTATAACTGTGTATAATTTATTATTATGACCAGAAATAATTTTTATTGTTTTTCTAAAGTTTTGATTTATTTAATTTCTTAGACATCTTTTCACAATAAATTTTCACAAATTTTATTTTCACCCAAATTTTTTTTTTTGGAATCGTAACATTTTTAGCAATCTTATATTTTTCCAAAGTTTACTTTTTTTTTAATTTCCACAATTGATATATATATCTACCCAAAATAAGACAAAATTTTTCTTCAAAAAAAATTTGATTCAAAAAATTCTTCAGAAATGTAGTCTCTTTCTCAACAATTTTTTTTTTTAAATCAAATTATCCGAATTTTAGTCATGAAATTTGCTTTTTTTTTCTATTTGTAATGAGATTCTAAAAAATTCTGTATCTGGATGAAGTTGTGTGAGAGAATATAAGATCAGTGAACATTTCATTTATAAAAAAATTTTTAAACTTGAATAAAAATGAAATTTTAGAAAAGTTTCTAACTATTTTTTTTTGTGCATAAAAAACTGTACACTTTTTCATTTCCGGCGAAGGTGCCCACTTTGCCCTGGTATCCCGTTTATGTATTTCAAATGAATATAATTATTTAATATCGTGTTGTCAAGTCGAATTCGAAGTGTAAATATGTGTTTATTGATACCTTATTCACGGCTTTTTTTCAAATACATTTCTCATATTGTTTAATGATTTAATATTGGTTAAATGATTCATCATCGTAATTATCATATTATGCACTTTAAAATCATATTACGTATATGTGGGAATATTTCAGACATAATTTTGATATATTCGTTTATTTTTAAAAGTGTATATGGGGCATTCCACGTCAATTCACCTGGCCATCGGCTTGACCTCCTCGGATTAAGTTGACGAATTTTTTTTGGGCATATTTTGGTTAAAAAAAAGTTATTTTTTTTCGATTTTAATCACTTGTTTTACCCCATAAAATAATGTTTTTTCCCATAACTTTTGAGTAAAAATAAATTTCGACCAGGTTTAAAATTCTGAAACTTTTTCCATAGAATCTAGGAATAAAAAAAAGTATTTTTATCGCAGTTAGAGAGTGGGCCGAAAATAATTTATATTTTTTTTTAATTAAAGGAAAAAAATTGTTTTCCAAATTTTGAAAAATTAAAAATGTGAATGATAGTAGAGAAAAAAAAAAGAAAAATAAAATGTCTCTTGGTAAAAATTTTTTTTTCCCATATTTTGATGGTAAAACGCTAAAAATTTTTACCAAGAGACATTTTATTTTTCTTTTTTTTCTCTGCAATAAATTATCAGTGACATTTTTAATTTTTCAAAATTTGGAAAACAATTTTTTTTTTCTTTAATTTAAAAAAAATATAAATTATTGTCAGCCCAATCTCTGACTGCGATAAAAACACTTTTTTTTATTCCTAGATTCTATGGAAAAAGTTTCAGAATTTTAAACCTGGTCGAAATTTATTTTACTCAAAAGTTATATATGGGAAAAAACAATATTTTAAGGGGTCAAACAAGTGATAAAAATTTGAAAAAACTACCTATTTTTTTAAATCAAAATATGCCCAAATAAAATTCGTTCACTAAATCCGAGGAGGTCAGGCCGATGACGAGGTGAATTGACGTGGAATGCCCAATATGTATATTTCATTTCATTTTTCTTGCAAATCGCAGGTGCAAGCGTGGCAGGGATTGTGAAAAAAAATTAACTCACTATGGCTGGATTCCATTATTCGTTCAAAGTGCTCAAAACGCTTAATTTGCCCATGCTCGGGTGGTCAAGCCTTTTAAGCGAAGAGCTTTGAGCGAATAATGGAACCCAGCCTATATTATATCTGTCAGTACTATGTGCGTCACATATAGTCTTGACATTGCGTGATTTCACTCGTGGCCGCGAAGTGTGACACATTGCGCACACACAAAGTGCCTATCACATTGTGCTGACGAAAGAGATGCTTTTTCGCATGCACGACGTGTCTCGCACGCCGTGCGTGTAACGTGCGTAGCACGATTGTTATCTGGGAGTAGATTCAAAGAAATGCAGGTAGATCCCTTTTATTGAGACAGCTGCCCATACGGATACTTTTACAGGATGAAGAGACGTTGCCACTACGACTTTCGGATTTTCTGAACCCCAAAAGCGATAATTTTGTTTATTAACATAGCCATTTATCCAAAAATGGGCTTCATCGGAGAAAATTATTTGTTTTTCGTTCAATTCTCCATTTTCCAACATTTGACACAATGAGTTGCAGAACTCTTTTCTTGTTTTCATGGCATGTTCAGACAATAATTGATGCGTTGTTATTTTGTAAGGATGCATTTTCAAAAAATGACGTAGAATATTGTGCAACGACGATTTGCTTATTTTTAAAGCTTGAGCGGCTTTACGGATTGAAGACTGAGGATTCTGTTCAAAATAGTCTTTAACTGCTTTAATCGTTTCCTCTGTAGTTACCGAGGTGAAAGGGTCTGACAAATCTTTTCTACGGTCCTGTAATGTTCCGTACTCTTTAAAATTATCGATTACTCTGCAAACGGAAAAAAAAAATAGTTACAATCTAAAAAATTTTGAAACATGAGATCTTTAGATCTGATTGTTCATAAACCTTGATATAAAAAATATTCAATTCTTACCTTCTAAGAGTAGTTTCGCTTCTGACTTTTTTACTTCCATACTTCGTACGAAAGCCTCTGAACGCTTCACTATAAATTTTCCCTCTTGAATAACAACATTCAATGAGAAAAACTTTTTCTTCGATAGTTAGCTCACTCATTTTTAAGAAGACTGTCCGCTTTCTACCACAGCTAGAATATAACTGACAGGTCTCAGGTACAAATTTCTGAAACGCAGGGTTCCTTACAATGTTAGAGAGGGAGGGGAGATTCGATTAGTTTTCACACATTCCTATTGGACACCCTGTATATTTTTACCATGTAACTTCTATGTCAAAGCTTCGAATGGTGACTGCTCAGGCTAGAATTAAACAATTTTTGAGGGGATGAATTTCGTCTTTCCAAAACATTTCGTCATGCAATGGTTTCATTATTTTACAAATTCAGAGGCCCCAATCTAGCAACTAAGACATTAAATATCATTTGCATTTCGTTTATTAGATCCTTAAGGGGGTCAGGTACCGAAAATTTCACATCCAGAACCACTAACGGTAGAGACTCGCTAATTTTGGTCTTGATATCATTTCTCGTATCAAAATACCTCACATTGATAAAATTACGAAAAATTAATTTTTTCCACGTGTTTAAAATAATTTTTTTCGAATCCGTTACGATAGGTATCGGAAATCCCATCTGCTAGATTGTTCATTGTGACCCAAAGAATGTGTAAAAAATCTACAACCCTCAAAGTTCGAAATTGTAGGAGGAGATACCATTTAATGGCACAAAAATTTTCCAAATGTGTGATAAATTAATTGGTAGAATATAATAAGAAGAAAATGGATTCCATGGCCTGAATAAAAAAATTCTATGATATGATCAAGTAATAAAACTTTACCTGGACGAAATTATATAACAACACTTATCACAATGAATAATCTAGCAGATGGGATTTCGATATATCAACGGTTTCGAAAAAAATTATTTTGAAAATAGGGAAAAAATTAATTTTTCTAAATTTCATGAGGTATTTTGATATGAGAAATGATATCAAGACAAAAATCAGCCAGTCTCTACCGTTGGAGGTTCTGGATGTGAAAATTTCGGTACCTGACCCCCTTAATAAGCTTAGCAAACTTCAAAATGTTCCATGCGTACAACATGTTATCAATGAGGTATCCCGATTATTGAGAATGCTCGCATGACCTATCCGAACAACTTTGAGTATTTGATTCTTGATACAATGCACCATCGCTAAGATATAAAATCATAGGCATCGCTTTTCGATAGTCTGTTTATAATATTGAGCTTTATGTTTTTTTTCTTAGCGATGGAATGGTAAAGCTTTGTTCGTACAGATACCAACTGAATGCAGACTCAACCCGACCCACGTAATTCTGCTCATAAAAGTCACACGCATAATTAACTGAACACAGAAAAATTCGACACATTGCACTGTAAAACAAAAAAAATCCCATGAAGCGACATGACCCAGACAAACTCAGCCTATAATTGAATTGGTGCAGAAAAACCCAATGCGCCATCGGCTTGCTTCAATTAAACTGGACATATTGCCAATTCAACATGGAAAAACTCGATGCTTCACCAATTCGACATGCAAAAACTGCCAGGGCATGCCAACACAGAAAAATTCTCCCTTGGCGTAACTCGCCACAGCGAAACTTTCGTGGCACAGCTCGGCCCGCTCCAACTCTACACAGTCTAACGGACTATGGTTGCGTCTGTTGAGAGTTGAAGCGGACCAAGTTACGCCGCATGAGAGTTTTCGCTGTGTGAAACTGTACCATGGGAGAGTATATCTCCATCGAGATAGCCCGTAGGAGATTTTTTGTGCGTTGAGTTGGTGGTGCGTCGAATTTTTCTATTCCAAATTGGTGGTGCTTTGTGTTTTATTGTAGCAAGTTGATGGCGCAACGAGTTTCTTTTTATCAAGTTGGATATGGGCCAAATTTACTGGGTCAAATCCCTATATGGGGAAATGTTTTTGTGACGGCTTAGCGATATAACTAATTTTTCTGTGTTTAGTTGATGACGCATACTATTTTTCTGTCTAGAATTGCGCGAGCTTCTCTGGTTTGCATTCAGATAATAAGTGATAATAAGGCAGTGCAGCTGGGACTTTGTATGATGTCAAATAGAATACTCGGAGTTGATGGCGTAGATCATGTGCGGATTAAAAAACGTTAGAAGAGCTCCGGCATATCGATAACAAGCATAATGCTCACGGAACCTTTTGAAGTCCTGATGATCCTGAGAGAGGGAAGAGATACAAAAAGAAAATATTCAATCGAAATTACACGATGCAAAGAACTTATGAAGTTCACTTGGAATTTAAATATCATTTAAATAATAATTAAAATGTAAAAAACAATGTTAAAAATAAAAATACTGAATGTACTTTGATGTTTTTGGAAAAAAACACAATTCTGTTTCATTAATATACTTTAAACTTTATTTAATTAATAATCAATATTTATTTTTCGAAATACACCAATATAACCACTAAATGGGGAGTCATATCGCTACGAGAACGCACATATAAGTATATAATTTTTTTTTTCACCGGTTCTGTCCGAAAATGATAAAATAATACTGTAACACTGTTCGTTTTTTTTTTTTTTTTTTAAATTTATTTTTATACTTCATTTTCGTAATAAAACCTCTGAACTTTCATCTCAAAGTAACGATAAAAAAAAAGCGTAAACGACTTTCGGAAATGCCGAAGCAACGAAGGCAGCTTCGTTAACCAAAGATCATACGTCACATGACATACGTGATTTCAGCCTTTTAGCCTGGTGTGACAGGTGTGACAGCGATGAATTCGCGGTTAGATTCACGGGCGGTGCGAAAATTTGTGGCGGAGACAAAAAAAAAAAAAAGAAAACGATGATGATGATGTACGTCGAATGAAAATAATAAAATGCAATATCTCCTATATGTCAATAGCTACAGCATTCATTTGGGTACCGATCGAAAGAGAAAAAAAAAAAAATATTCGTGTTGATATCATTTTTTAAGTCCGTATAATTCATTAATAATTCGGAAAATAAGTTTCGTTATATAGATATACTCCCGTGTATAAGCCAGATGTGTGGCGTATAAGAGGCTGTAGTACCTCTCGACATGTCGGTAAAGGAGAGGAAATGTACTTTTCTCGAGGCACTACCGTGCCTCTTAATTATAGAATTAATTTTTAGAGTTTTACCATCAAAATATGGGGAAAAAAATTTTTACCAAGAGACATTTCATTTTTCTTCTTTTTTTTCTCTGTAATAAAGTATGATTGACATTTTTAATTTTTTAAAATTTCAAAAATAATTTTTTTTTCTTTAATTAAAAAAAAATTGATATTATTCTCGGCCCGCTCTGTCACTGCCATAAAAATATTGTTTGTATTCCTAGATTCTATGGAAAAATTTTCAGAATTTTAAACCTGGGCCAAATTTATTTTTACTCAAAAGTGATGGGGAAAAAAATTATTTTATGGGGTAAAACGAGTGACAAAAACCTGAAAAAAGTACTTTTTTTTTAACCAAAATATGCCAAAAAAAAATGATGACCACGTGAATTGACGTGGAATGCCTCATTTATAAATATTGCTAACAAATAACATCGTAGCGGATAAGGGAATGAGTTGCCGTACCCGAAGCTTTCACTGAAAAGACCATTTGAAATTAACTTTGCGCACTCAAAACCACCCGTACGAATTCAGTAGGTCACTTTCCGTACGAAAAGTAATAAGTTATTTTCAGAATGTTAAAATATTGAACCAACAGGTGGATGCATCAGGCTGCAAGGTTTGAAAGAAATACCGTTGAAAGGAGTAAATAGCTTTAGGTTGGCTAAAGCTATGATTTCAAAGAAATTGAAGAACGACCGATACGTTGATAATCGTGTAGGAAGAAGTAGTGCTGCAAAACAACGTCGAAGAAAGGTCAGGGAATCCGAACGGGACGTCGACGACGACGACGACAACGTCGATGATGACGATGACGACGACGACGACGACGACGACGACGACGACGTCGACGACGTCGACGAGGACGATGAAGAGGAGGCCAATGCCGACGCCGCCCTTTCAGATATTTAATTTAATTTTTCTTAACGATTCCACCAAGTATTCGCATGTTATGCCAGTCGTAATACCGGTATTAGATACGAATAATTGCAGTACAATAACAATAGCGTAGTCAATAGGAAGTGAATGCAATAATGAGGCAAATGAACTCGGTATGTCGTGATAAGAAGATATGTTCGTATGTGTACGTTGCCGAAGTTGCCTTTCGAATGTGCCAAAAAAAAATAAGTTATACGTATGACAAACAACCAAAGTACGTTTCAATGTAATGTAAGAAGACACAATTAATAAATTGTGATATATGAAAACCGGCAATCGCTATTTTCCACGCAATAAGTAAATATAACTCCAAAATTTATTCTTGCAATACGAAAACTCATTGAAAAGAGAAAATGTTAACTTCAAGGATAATTGGGAGCACACGTCGAAAAATTAATTTGATATCTGTAGTACGTAGAGATGGGTTGCAAAATTTGAGTTTTCATTGCTTTGACTGACAATAAAACGTGGGAAATCTGTAACAATTTTAGCGTTGTTCCTGAGAGATTTAAAATGACGGACGATTCGGTTGGGTATTATGCAATGCAATGAAAAAGTTGCAAGAACAAAATAATGCACAATGTATAGCGAAATTTTTGGTTCATTTCCATTGCTTGGGAAATACCGGTACGACGTGAAAGGGATCGGACGAACGACGAAGAGAGAAAATCGTTCTTAGCGTAGACATTGTACCGGTAATGACAGAAGGAAGCGGTCGATATGAGAGTAGGAATGTTCATGGATGAGGAACGTTCGATAGGTACGAGATGAAATACAATTTTAATATTATCGTATGAGAACAATGAATAAGAATAGGACTTTATAAAAATTTACAAAATGAAATATAATTGTTGTATTTACAATTGCAGATAGAGATACCGGTATGATGAACACCACGCAGTCGAATGGATAAAGAAATTGGCGGCAACCTTCGATGGACAGAATAGTACGTCGAAAAGTTCAACACCGTGATCATAATGGAAAGAATATGATGAATGGACGAGATATGAAGAAGGGTTAGTGTTATAAAGATACGCGATCACGTACCATTGAAAAGAGGAAACGTTAACTTCAAGGATAATTGGGAGAACACGTCGAAAAAATAATTTGATTTCTATAGTACGTAGAGATGGGTTGAAAATTTTGAATTTTGACACATTTGACAAGTATTTTGTCAAATTTTCATTAAAAAATTTTGAAAATTCAGCCTTTGGGACCTCATTTCCCTTGACCCCTTAGAAAACGTTCCTTTGGCGTTGTCAAGATAACTCATGACGGATTCATCTGAAATTAAAAAACTAAATATTTTATGTTAGTATATGTGTATAGCTCGTGCTTGGACAAAGGAAAAAGAAAATTAAAATTTGAATTTTTGGCGGCGTTGTCCCAAGGTCCCATTTTTTGGTAAAATTTGCACCACGGATTGTAAAATGACGCCTTGTAATATTAGTTGTAATGAAAAAAAAGTCCTTCGTTCAAACACTACATAATGTTATCTTGAAGAAGTGTTCCAAATTTGAAGAAGATCGGTTTATAACTTTTTGAGAAATCATGACAACCGACTTCAAAAATAGAATTTCGAGAAAAACGCGATTGAAGTTTTACATTGAAACAACACGCAGAAAAAAATTTCACAAAGTACTTGTCAAATATGTATCTTTGATATGTTAAATTGTTTGAATGAAATATTTTATTTGATATATCAGAAAAAAAAAATAGTAACATTATGATTTTTTTTGAGCCTTTTAAACTCACCTAACCCCTTAATGAAATATAGACAATGAGATGATATTAATTGACATAATTTTGCGATGTTTGGATTCCAGGGAAAGAAAAGAATAGAAAGAATCATGATACAAAATAGCCTTCCACGCAACCCTCGAAAACTTCTTTTTATTCTGATGCACTCCCGAGACTCATAAATTTCGCAAAATACAAGCCTTATGCACTCCTGAAAGAAAGGTTTGAAATTATTTTTACTGCACCAATTTTATTCAGGGCGCACTTTGTGAAGGTTTAATCGTTTCGGTGGCATGGACAACGGGGAAATATTAAACACTGGTTCGTTTGCGAAGATGAATTGTAAAAACGAAACTATTGTATATAATTTTCATAAAACAATCGTTGTATTATACATATAAGGCTGTGCTTCGACACAGAAATCGTCATTCCCGTTTATCAGGAATGGTATAAATCAGGCAATTTTTCGATCCGCTTCCGGACTTGGTTTATAAAATAGTACATATGTAATAACCAATGTCCAAGCTAACAAGGGCAAAAAACGCTCAGAGCGATATGTTAAGTTATGTTTTTTTTTTTCATATGATATGCTGTATAAGATATGATGCGTTCAACGATGTTATTGTTTGTGCGAAAATTGTAAAGAAAAGTTACCGGTACATAGTACCGCCCCAAAAGCGTCCCCAGAGCAAAAGATTTAAATAAATAACATTATTGCTCTTCGGCAAACCCTCCCAGCAACGAAAAAATCCTGTCTCGGATTTTAATCCTATTTTTATTTTTCCTACCTCTCAAACATTATGGAAATGGGGGATAATGAAGCCAAAAGGCCTGGTCTTTCGGCCAGCCGGCAAAACTGGCGGGAAATAAAATGTGACCAAAAAGGCCAGGCCTTTCGGCCAGCCGCCAAAACTGGCGGGAAATAAAATGGGACGAAAAGGCCAGCCAGTAAAACTGGCAGGAAATGAGACCGAAAATGTCTGGCCGTAGGACCGTGTTCGGTCGAACGAATATTTTAAAGGTACCCAGGTACCAAGGGTCACTAACGCTTATATACAAACTTAGGCGTCGCGCGGTCAACCATCCCCTTTAATTTTCATGTGCTCGGGTAAATCCGAATTGGAAGGGGTAACGCTGGCTGGGCCTCGTCAGTCGAACGATCGCGGGACTGATGGCAGTCGTCTTCTCTTAGTTTTGTGTCTGTTTTCCCGAGAACGAAATAATCTAAAGGATTTATCACGACCAAATCATTACTCATGAATCGTGAGGTCGCGTGTGTCTCCCTTTCAATTTGTCGGCATGCTGGTGAGCTGAACTATCATTCTGTGTATCAAGATCAGTCGGTGATTCCGAACACAAGCGCAATGCTTACGAAGTCGCCAGCGATTTCATTCTCTGCATACAACACATACAACAACACATTCTCTGGAACACAAGCGCAATGCTTGCGAGTCCACAGCGACTTCAAACACGGTAATCATATTATCTGAACTAGAGCTGCCACTTTTGCGCCTTTTTAAACTACCCGAACTACTCGGATCTGACGGATACGACACTTCAAGCCCGGGTACCCGGACTATTCGGATAGTTCGAGTATTCGAAAACCAGGCTACCCGAACTCCTTGGACTATTCGGATATTCGGGTATCATGATACCCAGACTACCCGAATTACCCGAACTATTCGAACTGTTCGGATAGTTTCGGTATCATGGTACCCGAACTACCCGAATTATGTGAACTGTTCGGATAGTTCAAGTGTCATAATACCCGAACTACGCGGACTATCCGGTTAGTTCGAATAACTCAAAATTCAAGTCGAATGGTTCGAATTTCAAGTACTTGACCTGTATTTCAAGGATTTTTACTCAAATGATCAAGTACATGTCATATACTTCAAGGCCTTATACTTAAAATTTCAAGTACTTTGATGTACTTCAAGTACTTTTTCAAGTACCGAGTATGGAAATACTTGTGACTACGTCTTGCTAATAGTCGCATGTATAAATTAATATAGAATTGAGGACGTTCTGCGTAGTGTGATACCGTGAGACGAAACGAGACAAATTTATTCTCGCGTCTCGAAATCTCGTCTCGAGATTTCGCCTCGTCTGAAAATCTCGTCTTGTTTTGAAAGCTCGTTATGTCTCAAAAAGCCGCGTTCACATAATATCAGGAGTTATTGTGGGGCGTAGGCTTTACTCGAACACACTCACAGACACTCGCACACATTCGCATCCACTCCGACACACTCAAATACACTCGCACATTCTCGCACACACTCGCACTAATTTTCACACACTCGCATACACTCGGCCACACTTGCACACACTCGCACATATTCACACACACTCAGAAACATTTACACACACTTTCACACATTTGCGGACACTATGACACACTTGCACATACTCGCACACACTTGAACGCACTTGAACACACTCGCACATACTTGCACACACTCGCACACGCTCGGACGCAATTTCACACACTTGGAAACAGTCGCGCATACTTGCACACACTCGGACGCACTTGCACACGCTCGGACACATTCGCACATACCCGCAGACACTTGCACACACTCGGACGCACTTGCACACACTCAGACACATTCGCACATACTCACACACACTTGCGCACACTCGGACGCACTTGAACACACTCGGACATACTCGCACATATTCGCACATATTCGCACACACTTGAACACACGCGCACACACTTGAACACACTTGCACACACTCGGACACACTCGCACACTTGCACACATTTGCACACACTTGCGCACACTCGCACAAACTTGCACGCACACGCGCATGTGCGCACCCACGCACACGCACGCACCCACGCACACGCGTGTACACACGCGCACGCGCGCACACGTGCACACGTGCAAACACGCACACACGTTATTTTTCCGTGAGCTATTTTTTCCAAGGCTTTTTTTCGCGTCAGCTATTTTTACCGACTATATTTTTCGGAGCTATTTTTTGCAGCGCTATTTTCTCAGAATTTCCATTCCTCGAGCGCTTTCGTGCTCTTACATCTGCGGAATAAGGATTTTTTATGATATAAACGATTTGTGCTTTTCAATTCTGAGTCCGAAATTATATTTTAGCACGTCTAACGACACTGTTTAATATGAAGTCTTTCCCTGTAAACAAACTCGCCAGCAGAATCTACTTAAAACACGGTGAAAACATGACCTTTGGATGTCCTCTATACCGTGACTCGTGTCGCGGCTGTATTACCACGTCCGAGATTTTCGCATTTACGCTGCGGCTGCCGTACGCGCCTCACCGGCTAAAGAATAATTGAATATTTTCATTTTATTCTCCGGGTACTTATTTACTCCGATACGTTAATATCAATTATTTTTTCCCGAAAAATATATTAATGCCACGTTTAATGAGTTGGGTATGGAAACACTGTGAACGATCTTCACTCGGTACCGAAGCAACGTGCAATCTTTGCAAAGAAGTTTTGCAGACTAAAGGCTCAACATCTTCGCTCATTAGGCATCTTCGAGTGATACATGGATATGCGGCCGAAGAAGATGATAATGAGGAGGTTCCTCGAAAACGCAACAGGTAAACACGTTTTTAAAAATTCTTGGTTGAATCACGAAAAAGCTACAAATGAAAACTTGCAAATTGCTTCCGCGAGATTCCGCGAGACGGTCAAAGTCCTCTCTATGAGAAACTATCTTTCTTAATTTTGGCTTCTTCATAGAGGAATCTTTGAGCATCGTGCGTAATTTCGAGGAAACAATTTGCAAATTTCAATTTACAGCTTGTCTTCAACAATATAATAGACATACTACATTTCTCGCTAGAAGTGGATTTTCGTAACTGTTGCACAATTTTGATTGGAAAAAAATTTCAAAACGGTATAATAATAATAACATAAAAAAATATACAAATAAATAAAACATAGACAACGTCTATGAAATTTTTTAAAATTTCGATCAAAATTGGTACTCTGTAACTTCTTTAGAATTTTATTTCTAAAAACTTGTGAAAAAATGTAAAAAAAAGTATAATAATAATTAAAAAATTGAAAAAAAACTTGTGCCTTTAAAAAATTTCAAAATGCCGTAAAATTTGTAATTTTCGAGTGATATCGACCAAATTCGCAGTGAGTGTAGAGGTTACATAGATGAATATCTGCGAAACGGGAGCGCTGTAGCTTAAGGATGTTTCGGACGTACCTTCCCAACCAAAAATGACTTTCTTCGACAATATTGCATACTTGATGATAAGATAAAAATCGGAAAAAATTCAACCATAATAAAGACGATAAGAAGATAAATTTTGAATAATAATAATGGCAAAAAGTTATCAATAAATTGTTTAAACAAAACAATGTTTAACAAATTTTTAGGGAAAGTTTTTTTTTGATACGTGAAATGAATTCGTTGGTTTTTCTGACTACACATGCATTTTTTTAAAATTTTCTTATCATTTTGAAATTTTAGTTTTCGGAAATTTGTAAAGGTTGTATTTACGAAACTATCCGTTCAATGCCCTGGGAACTTCTTAATGGTAATATACAACGTTTTTTCGTAAACATATCCAAAATTCACGATTTTTCCTTTATGTTTCAAAATTAAAAAATTTTCGAAACCGAAATTTCAAAATGATAAGAAAATTTTTTAAACATTCATGTGTACTCAAAAAAATCAACGAATTCATTTCATGTGTCAAAAAAAAACTTTCCCTAAAAATTTGTTAAACAATGTTTTGTTTGAACAATTTATTGATAACTTTTTGGCATTATTATTATTCAAAATCAATCTTCTTATCGTCTTTATTGTGGTTGAATTTTTACCGATTTTTGTCTTATCACAAAGTATGCAATATTGTCGACGAAAGTCACTTTTGGTTGGGAAGGTACGTCCGATGCATCCTTAAACCGTTTTCAAGTTATAGCACACATGCATGTCCGGACATTTTTTCTAAATATGATTTTTCGATGTTTTGGAATGTTTTAAACACATTGATATTGAAAACTAGAAAATAATCTTTTCACCGCCACAATGCTTCCTTCATGAAGAAGCAAAAATAGTTGAATCCACCAATTTTTCGTCCAAGAAAATGGATTTTGTTCGCTAAACGAATTTTTTTTTTCAATGTGTCTATTATGCATCATAGGATATTTCTTTCGTGACTCTTAGTTTTTAGTTGAGATTTTAATTTTAATTTTATCCTTCCCCCATTCCACCGACAAATTGGTACCTCGAGGCAATATTTTCTTCTCATCTTTTATAATTTGGTTATCTACTTATTTATGTTTCTTGAACGATAATTCGATTCCATTCCGACCAGGCACGCTGACGAACTCGAGCATGGCGACGCCATGGATATCGGAGGCGATGGATCCGTCACAGCCCGCCAACCATCAACGGCCCGTGTACCCACTCCTGTCGTGGAAGTTGAGTCTGCTAGTGAATCAAACGACTCATTCTTGAATAATCAACCGTCTACTCCGCGCCAAAGTGTTCAGTTACTCCCCAACAACGATGGAAATGAATCCGAAGCTTTCGCCAGCGCCAGGCCTACATCGCGTTCTACGAAAATTTACCGTGGACGAGTACGATCTGTAGCAGGCGGTGCTCGACCGGATCGCCCATGTAATCGGGATCGAGCGGAGTTGATCACTCAAAGTTTGACAAAGATGGTCGTAAACGATATGTTGCCATTATCGTTCATTAGTAGCAAAGGCTTTCGCGACTTTATGGAGGTCGTGGAACCCAACTATAAGGTCCCCTGTGTGCAAACTTTAAAAAATCGATTGCAGCTCTTATATGATCGAGCTTCATCGAAGATTGCTCAACAGTTGTCTGGTGCAACAGCTATGGCTTGGACATCAGACTGCTGGTCATCACGAAGTCAAGATTCATACATCACTGTGACAGCGCACTTTTTTGATTCAACCTGGACGCCGAAATCATTCACTCTGGCAACTGAAGGCTTAAACGAGCGACATACATCTGAAAACTTGACCGCCAAGCTTCAGAGTATCATGACCGAGTGGGAGATAGTCGGAAAAGTCATTGGTGTCGTTACGGATAACGCACCAAATGCGAAGAATTCGGTGAGAGACCTCGAAAATTTATTGATTTACGACACTATTACCTGTGCAGCACACACCCTCCAACTATGCATCACGACAGCGTTGAAATCTGAAGCTATTATCGTAGTTTGCGAAAAAGCTGCAAAAGTTGTCGGTCATTTCCGTCACTCTAATATTGCTGCAACTGCTCTGGAAAAAAAACAAGAACAACTTGGCTTAGCCAAATTGAAATTGATTCAAAGTGTCTCAACCAGATGGGACAGCACTTACGCTATGGTGGATAGATTGCTTATAAACCGGAGTCCTGTAATGAACGTTCTGTCTGATCGAACCGTCACGAGAACTGCAATCGCCGAGCGGTTAGAAATTTCAGAACGCGAATGGTTGACAATGGAGAACTTGCAGAAAGTTCTAAGACCATTGCAGGTTGCGACTACAGTTTTATGTAGTGATTCACTTTCACCTACGTCGATGGTCCGACCAATCATTTTCACACTACGCGACGTCCATCTTCAAGAATCGGTTGAGGACGATCGCCACATCGAATCATTGAAAACAACTCTGCGCAATGAACTGACTGTAAGATTCGACCTGGAGTATAATCCTGCCAGTAACGTGAGCACGAGGCAAATTGCGAGCTTTCTAGATCCTCGGTATAAAGATTTGCGAGTTGAGTCTCCACGAGCTCGAAATGATATAATTTCGCTGGTGAAGGGTTATTCCGTTGATGATGCGATGGAGGAAGCCGAAGAACAAAACCACGAAACAGCTATGGATTTCTTATTTCAGGTAGCTCCAAAACGTCATACACTTCAAGCTCAGGTCGAAATGTATCTAACTGAGCCGCAAATCGGTCACAATTCAAATCCATATGAATGGTGGGCGACACGTGAAAAAAGATACCCGGCTCTAGCAGATCTTGCTCGAAAATATTTATGCATTCCTGCTACATCGGCAAGCTCCGAACGAGTGTTTTCGACGGCTGGAAATATTGTGAGCCCAAAGAGGAGCTGTTTACTTCCGGAAAACGTCAACCTCCTGGTATTTCTGTACCAGAATCGCACACTTTTATGATGCAGATTGCATCGTGATTACATCTATTGTATTGTGTACGATGACTCATGCTGCTTTTCATATTCAGTATCGAAAATAATGTTCTTGTACAGTTCATTTTTTTTTTACTAGAGATGTGACCTGCCTTACGGCAGTTGTGTTTTTGTTAACATTTTGACGATTTTGCTGCCTACTTGTCGATTTAAAATAATAAAAACTTTTATATTTTTCTAATATTCCGCAAAATTCTTTATTTTTGAAATAAATTCGAGGAAAATTCCTTGAGATTATGGATCATTGAACTGAGATTTCACTATGTACTCTTAACATTCCAAGAATGAGTCAATCTGAAAGAGTCCGCAATTTTCTAGAAATATTTGTTTCTGAGAAAATGTAGGAAAAATTCTTGAATCTGCGGAATATATCCTTGGATAATCTAGAAGTTCCCTATAAATATTATTTATTTTTTTTCCATTGTCTGTCTTTTTCTAGAAATTTGTAGAAACTTATAATTCTCTCATATACACTCCAGCTCAAAATTTTGGATACATTAGTCGAAATTTCCAGCTGCACTAAAAGTTAGATAGTTAAGTCGAAAAAAAGATAGTTAAATTTTTCAAGTGCCGTTTTAAAGGGGACAAATTGACCTTCATTTTTCTTTTCCAAAAAATTCTCTACGATTTTTTTTGGAACCGGTACGCACTTTTAAAAGTGGCAATTTTTTGGTAAATTTTTGCTCGTCCAAAACCGACCCCACAGCTTCTAGCAAATTTTTTCATCAGCTTTTTCTATGAAATACTTGAGAAGGATATCAAAATCTTCATTTTCGTTTTTCAGAAAGTTTCGTGCAATGTTTTTTCGGGTGATCATTTCATATTGAAAAAATTAAAAAAAAAAAATTTCGAAGAAAAATTTTGAAAAAGTTTTAGCCCTTCTAGTGTGAACTCATGCAACAATTCAACTTATGACCCTCTTGATATTTCCTCTGAAACCCTATAGTTCGTGCATTACGCCTTTTTTAGCCAAAAATAAAATAATCCCGTGATAAAACGTCGTACGAAACTCTAGTGGCTCTAGTGGCTATAGTGGCTTTAGTTCAGAACCGCAAAACGTTCCAACAAGGGGGGAAATTAACCGTATACTCGAGCTATCCGGATACTCAAACTATCCGAATACTCGAGCTAACCGGATATTCGAACTACTCGAATACTCGAACTATCCGAATATCCGAACTACCCGGATACTCGAACTATCCGAATACTCGAGTTAACCGGATATTCGAACTACCCGAATACTCGAACTATCCGAATATCCGAACTACCCGGATACCCGAACTATTCGGATTTTAAGTTTCAGATCTAACGGGTTCGGGTATCACGGATATCCGAATAATCGAGTAGTTCGGACTGACATATGAGCTCTAATCTGAACACAAGCGCAATGCTTACGAGTCCACAGCGACTTTAAACACGGTAATTATATTATCTGAACCCAAGTGCAATACTTTTACGAGATCGCCAGCGACTTTATCCATAACAATCATATCGCATGATATAATTAAACCTACAATACACGTATACATCCATAAGTCGTTTCCGACTGTAGATTTCACCTTCACAATAATTATCACGCGAAAGATATTCTATAACCTAAAATACTGTATCGATTGTAAATACATCATTCGCGAGAGGTTTTTTTCTCTGAGGTTTACACCTCGGAGATTTTCCTCTCTGAGCCATAATTGAACGAAATCTTGTATGGCTCAAAAAATATGTGTTGATTTATTTATTCCCTACCCCCTTAATCCTTATTCATAAAATCGGAATTGTATTTTATCAACGTTGAGATTTGTTATATTTCGAGAATTAAATACGCGTCCTCTTTTTTATTAAAGAAGACGCGCCCCACAAAACATGGTGCCTCCTGTGAGGTGAAATCTACATACACAATCCCTTCTTTCTATGTTTTATCCATCTTGCATGATTTGAGGAAAATTAACATTGGATTTTTCCTTTGTTTCTTAATTTTTCTTGGTTGCTTTAGAATGCACGCAATGCACTCATAGGGACCGTGAAATAGTACATATACCGGGAAAAACCCAATACGCGGGGACAAAGAAGTTTCGGAACTCTCGGGCCACGGCCGAGCGTCGTGGGCCCGAAACCATCTCCCCAATCCCCCCTCGAGCGCGTAGGACATCAGCTTAGCAGTTTTTGTTCGGGACCGTCATACAATACAGTCGTTTCGTTCAAATTTTTCCCATCGCCTTTTTTGGAAGAAAATTTTCTCGTACAAAAACTATTTGAGAGTTCACGTGAACAATCCGTTGTGTTCGCACTATATTCGTGTCGAACATAGTACAAGCGTTTTCTATATTTATTTTCTCATGGTTATCAAATTGCTGTGTTGAAAATTCTAGAAAAATGTTAGGGAGACGCGGTTGCCACCAATACGTGTCAAATATTATTATCCCGCTTAAACACCCAAAACTCTGCTGACGGAAAATAGCCACCTCGACCCGATACTAATACTCTGGGTCTATTGTAATTCGCGAAATACTGTGCTAAACAGTTAATCTTTTCTTTACATACCGTCGATTTTACCGCGTACAATTTCGTAAACTTCTTAAATGCATCAACTACTACAAGTACGTGTTTGAGCCGGTGACTCTCGACGGGGCCACAGTGATCTACACGAATTACTAGAAAGGGCATATTTGGTAAATTTTGCAACATTCCTTCGATCTGGCCAGTGCAAAGTGAAAGTGCTAAGCACTTGAGACATTCGCGCCAGTCATTTTAAGGAACCAATAGTTTTTTTGTATAACGGCACGCACTCTTTCCCGGCCCATATGTCCGATATCATCGTGGTATCGTTCAAGAATACTGCTCTCCATGGCCGTGGGCATACAGAATAAAACCCTATCACCCTTCTTTGGGTAGACAAACGCATATCTCATTTCGTAAAGGCTGTCGTTCGAATTTTCGAGCCTATCTCTAATCGCTGGGATCTCGAGATCTGTATTCTGGCTAACAGTAAAATTGGGCTCCGCCGAATTATCTTCGATTACATGAACCAAATTATTCTCTTTACTTAATGCATAGACGTGTTTTGTTCTACTATCGCTTCAGTGCTCGATCTGATAGTCAAATTACGGTCACGTTCACGCTCATGCCCGGGCTGACGCTCACGCTTACGCTCACGTTTACGCTCACGCTTACGCTCACGCTGACGCTCAAGCTGACGTTCACGCTCGCGCTGACGCTCAGGCTCACGCTCACGCTGACGCTCATGCTGACGCTCACGCTGACACTCACACTGACGCTCACGCTCAGGCTCACGCTCATGCTGACGCTCACACTCGCTTATTTTTCATCTCTAACGCCCGTCGGGCTGTTCGAGGATTTACATCCTTTTTTCTAATTGTCAGAGCAAGGGCGTTGCAATCAGTGACAAATTTAAATTTGTGACCATGCAGATAAACTCTAGACCTGCGCAAGGCGTAGATTGTCGCGAGAGTTTCCAATTCAAAACTATGGAGTTTACTCTCTGTTTCGGATGCTCGTTTTCAGCAGTACAATCTACAATACTGGATATAGTTGCTGATCATCTTTATGCTGTCATAATATTACACCAAACCCGAGAGAACTCGCATCTGTGTGCAGTTTAGTTTCGTCACGGGGGCGATAGATGTCAACAACCGGGGTACTCATAAGCTTGATTTAAGCATTTCAAACTATTCAAGTTCTTATTTACCAACCTTGAATTCAACAGCCTTTTACAACAGCTCGTACAAGGGAGCTGCGACAATCGAGAAGCATTGCACCAATTCGTGAAAAGTATGAACACGTGTTGAAGAATGACTGCACGTTTCGAACATTTTCGTAACAGCGGAAATTGTGCTATCACTGCTACTACATGACTCGTAGGACTAACACACTTTTCATAAATGTGATATCCCAAGTAATTTATCTCGGTCTGTAAGAATTTAGATTCGTCAACACGGAACTCGAGTTTATTCTCAACGAGCAACTTAAACGTCTCACTCAGTACTCCTAAGTGTTCCTTGATCGTTCGCTTAGCGATGAGAAAATAGTCCATGTACGCGATTATGTCTTCTGTCTTAATCAGATCCGCCGACCCGTCGTTGACGTATCTCTGAAATTTCGTTGGAGCTGTCTTTAGAGCGAGAGGCATTTTGCAATGTTTGAGTTGACCGAGAGAGGTAACGAATGCGATAAACAGTTTCGATTCTTCGACCACCGCAATATGATGAAACCCGTTTTGCAAATGAAGTAGGCTGAAAAATCATTTTTCGCTCAGAGCGTTTATCAGATCCTCGATCAAGAACAGGGAATAATTGTCACGTGCAATGACTATATTTGGTGTTCGATAAACAATGCAGGGCCTCACTTCTCCGTTTTGATTTTTCTTCACGAGAACTATCGGGGAAGCATAGTCAGAGTCACTATGACGAATGACACCCTTTTCGAGCAATTTATCCAGAATCTCCCGAAATATGTTTTGTCTGCAAAAGATAGACGTCGCGGTGCATAGTGAAAGGGATTCGAATCCCTTACGGTCAAAGTCAACGTCGTTTGAACCTTCGGAACCTCCGGAGGTACTGGCTTTACATAATCATTCTAGAAAATCATACGAACGGCTTCACAAATTGCTGACGACATACTCGAGTTTATTTTCAACGTATCACTCACTTGGCTCGCGCTCACGACATCAACATTCATTATTTCATTTACCGCAGTACTTACTACGAGTATGTTCGGAAGGATCGTAGTTTTCAAAATTTTGCAATTCAAAAATTGCAATGTGTCACGTCAATATGTCACGTTCGATAACGGCAGAACTGTGCATAGTTTCGTTGGGTACAACGTGTATAGGAATACATTCTGTCGCGTGATACCGTCAAACGTCAAACCCACCGATACGACACCCCTTACGTCAGGTTTCGTGTTATTTATTCCTTTGTACTTGTTAGACAATTCGTAACATTCAGGCTTTACCATAGGAGTAATCAATGCCATCTTCACGAGACTTATTGAACTACCGGGATCAAATAGAGCCTCGAGAAAAACGCAGCGGGCTTCTTTTTCTTGTTCGCTGAACCGGAACTCGGCAACTTTTTAAAATCCATCATGATCTTGCGTATTTTCTATGTTATGTACTTCATGTTTCTTCGTTTCTTGAAGTAGAGACATCAGCGAACAGTCTTTCATAAAACGACCAGTTTCTGAACATTTGAAGCACGACCGATCCCTTGGCGGTTGTAACATTTAATGTTTATTCTTTCGCAATCAGAAAATAATTTATAATAATATTTTTAAATAAGAGACCAAATAATTTATAATTTTTACAGTACGCCGATTTTATATCATACAATATAACGAATACAAATTTCGGATTGGCACAATGCCGCATTCATCCACTCTCATTGACATTTAATGTTTATAATATTACGCCACACGTGTATAAATATTAACAGAATAGGAATACTCATCTGATTCTGGTTCTTCGTTGGTTCGTTTATTTCACTCCGGGATAAAAATGCAATTGTTCATTTGGCGTATGATAAATTTTCCTGAACGTCTCTTTATGATTATCGGATATAAAATATCGCTTTCGATCCTGGTCCCTAACATGGGAGCCAGGTATCACGAAGAGTTGAAGGGTACGTCTCGAAGATCCTGGAGCGAAGGAGATCGAAACCTCTATCTTCGTGATCATTTAGACCGAGTTACCCAGAGAAGGGGAAGGAGAGCGAATTGACTTGCGCATTAGCACCTTGATCCTACAAAGGAAATTAATATTTGGGGGTTCCTCATCATCAGATGGCGGGAATTACAAAGTGTCCCTTGTATTATTCACGCTCGTGACTAACATCTCACACGGTTGTTTGCATACGGTGGCCAGAAGGCCAGTAGCGTTGAAATTGTAACATGGCACAACTTTTAGCGGATCGTCAGTTTTGGATTTCCTGTGGCGATTGACTGCTGGTTTCGAATCGTTTCGAACACGATTCGAGGGTGAAGACTTACGATCGAAGCGTGTGGAGATTTTTTTAAATCGAGATTTGTTATATTTCGAGAATTAAATACGCGTCCTCTTTTTTATTAAAGAAGACGCGCCCCACAAAACAGACCGACTAGCAAAAACTGGCGCGAAATGAAATGAGACTGAAACGGCTTGGCCGTAGGACCAGCCAATAAAGCTGGTGCGAAAAATCAAGTGAGGCCGAACAGGCCTGGCCGTAAGACCAACCTGTAGACCTGGATAAAAATTAGCCGTAAAGTGTCCCAAACGGCCAAATGGGTCGGGTGAGTAAATCCGCTAGGGTTATGAATTGCTTATTGAGTTTCAATGGCAATCTCAATTCAATGGCAATTATATACCAAATTAAAAAGTTTTCGAATATATAAAAGAAAAATCATAGAAAATTGCTTAAGTCTGTGCTATCGAATGAATCAATTTTAATAGTAGATATTATTCAGAGTATTTCAGCATTGTTAGGAACATTTGCTTAATAAACGAAGAGTGATACGTTGCTTTTCTAAACCGATGTCGTCAAGGGAATGGCTTGCAGACTTTAACATGCATATGTGATGGATTCTCGGTATATAAAATGTAATTCATTCGATCGTAATATCGCGCAGAACTCACAGTTCCGTAATGATTTTTCGTATGTACGGATTTTGTAATAACGCGTGGCTATCTTCGAAACTCAAACATGTAGTACGAAAAGATCGACATTGTAGCATTAGCTGATCGCGCCGCCGGCGCCGCGTCTCACTCCGCTGCATGTTTTAGCCTGTCGATCACGCATCTCCGGCATCTCGTTGTTTTCATTAGTCGCAGAAACTCTCTGGCAGAGCGGAGACCGAACTGTGCTATTTTATTGCATTTAGGCAATAATTATTCTAGCCTTGCTTGGAAATCCGGGTGTCGGTACGGGAATAATGTCATAAAATATGTTGCAAATCCCTACCACATCCATACGCTCACCATGTTTTGAAAAAAAAAAAAAAAAAAAAAAAATCGCGGTTCCGCCGCCCCAAAAAATCTGCCGCCCTACGCTTCAGCGTAGTCAGCGTATGCATAAATTCGCCACTGATGTCTAAACACGCTTGCGCCTGCACAGTGGTGGATATACGTCCAAAGTGCCGACTACGACGCCAGATATTTTGACAAACCGTCGGAAAATGAAGCTTTGATGTTCATGGAATGTCGCTATGACGTGCTCAGTCGCTTTCTTGCCATCAGCATGGATGGTTATCCTGACGGCGTTCTCGGAGCCAAATGTCCATGGGAATTATCAAGTGATGATCTAAAGAATATAACGAAGCCTGTGCTTTTAAAATATTTTAGTCGATCAATTCACATGCTTTATGATCGTTTACCCAAAAATCTTCGTGCCGATAGTGAAATTATGTCATATCTGCCTTGTATGGAGCATTGGAATGCGCCCCACATCATGACTCATATCGATGGCCCTGCAGCCTCTGTATGGAACTGCGAAATGTGTCGCTCCAAAGTGTGGATGGAGAAAAATCCTATTGGGTCCTAGTTTTGAGGGTTGGTGGGGGTTGAGAATTCAGAAGACCTATATAAGCTCAAGATGCACGCCTGAAATGCAGCAGTTTACATGCAAGACAAGCGACGTGAGCTGAAAGAACGATTGCTCCTGCTTTTGAAAAATATTGAGGAAGTGAAAAATCTTATACGTTGGAGAGAGGATCCGGGATTCATCACAAACAGATTAAAAAATACATCAATAAGTCGAAATGGATTTTGCAATTATCAACAAGGTGGGAATAATGGCGGAATTTTTGCCAACAAAAAAAATTGGCTGAACTTTCCGTTCAGGCAGATCATCCGATCTCCGACCTGAGAATAGTTAAAACGAAATTTGGGAGGACGATCGTGGCGGATATCACTAACGAATTCTCCGTATTCATACCTGCAAGATTCGTGAAAGCGTTCGACGAGAACAAAGAAATATTCAAAGAGATGATTGACGCTGCGCATACCAATCAACTTTACTTGAACTACTTCGGTGGGAAATATAACAGCGTAGAATTCAAACGCATCTGACGCCATCAAACCATCAATCCATCGCGCCTACTATGGGGTCGTGACTCTACGCAAACGATGGTGGCAATGAAAAAAGTGTTTAAATCCATAAGTGTACATTGTTGAATAAGTAAAAAAACATTATAGATGACTTGTGGTGGGAAATGTATAAGTGGGGTTGAAACCGAATATGTAAAACAATTTCCTACGGTGTATTTTATTTAAAAAAAAAACATATATTTTTCGATAAAATGTTTTTATTTATTTCAAAAATCCTGCGTTTACACAATGCCTGATGTACCAGCTTCTTAAATATTTCACATTTGCGTTGGCACAATTATATTTTGCATCATGGGGATGATGAGAACATCCTCTGTTGTTTGATATTTTCGATAATTTCTGCAATGATGGACAATCGAGTTTCCATATCGACAATATGTGCCGACGAATCCGTGAATTGCGCTAACCACGTCCTCTTCTCTAATCCCTTCACGTAGATGGTTCGGGCTCGTTTCAAGATAGCTCGAATTGTTGTTCCAGCAGCTTCGTACGGTGTGTCGCCTGAATTCCATCGTATTCCATGAAAATTTCGTTCCAGCCATGAATTCATCGTTTTGTACTTCGCTGGTAGAGAGTTCCATGGCGTTGGAGGTTTGAAGAAAAACGTCAGGGGCTCGGTGTTGTCAGAGATTTCCACAATTGCTATTTCTTTGAGCACAAATTCGTTTATGGGTCTCCCGAAGCCTTGAATATCGACGATACAGTCCATGGTGCTGACTGAAGAGATTCGGTTCATCGTTGAAGGTTTTATACTAAATTTTTTACTCCACCACTTATTGGATTGTACACAACAATACGATCGTGTAGAATCAAGCAATACGCGGATGTATTGGCAGGAATATTATTTCTTGCTTCAAATTCAAGACGAATGTCACCGGGGCCTGACTTGAGAGAATCGTTCTGCTTCGAACTGTCAATGACGACTAGAGGGGCATACTTTACACTGAGAAAAAAAAATGTTGATTCAATAAAATTGATGTTATTGGAATATATTTCATTAATTCAACTGCAATGTTTTCAGCTGAAGTAAATAGATGCTTAGTTCAACAATACTGTCATTGTTTTCAAAAGCATAATTATCTTGATTTTTTTATTTAATTAAACTATACATTTCATTGACTGAAGAACATATGCGATTGAGCCCAAACAATATTTTATTCCCAAAAAAATAATTTCGTCTTGAATCTACGTACTCAATGTAAATTAATATTTTATTAGAAAGACTACGTAGAGACGATTGAATTAAGTAAATTGCTGCGGTAAGATTTCATTGCGACTTTTGTTAGTTCCAAGTAATGGTTTTATCGGATTAATCATTTATTTTGTTAATTAGATAACTTTAGCTATTGATTGTTTAAGCACATGTTTCATTGCTATAAAAGTATAAAGTTTTCAGCGAAAAAAATCAAATTACTGATCAAATTGATTGGCAGAGTTGTTCAGAGTAATTATGTGATTTTGGCAAACAAACAAAGCATTTGAATGAAAGTGATTTTTTATTATTGTATGTATGCAGCTCAATTAGATATACGATTACATTAACTAAATATAAAATTAAAAAACAATTATTTAGTCTTGAATCCACTTACTCGATGGAAGTTAATATTCTATTAGAAAGACTACTTATACATGATTGAACTAAATACATTGCTGCAGTCAGATTGCATCGCGACTTTGGTTAGACTCAAGTAAATATTTTCATCGGATTAATCCATTATTTCGTTAATTTGAAAACTTCGACCATTGACTGTTTGAGTACATTTTCTGTTGCGATAAAAGTATAAACACTTTATTAAAAAAATTCAAATTCCTGATCAAATTGATTGGCGGAGTTGTTCAGAATAATTATGTGATTTTGGCAAGTAAACGAAACAGTTGAACGAAAGTGATTTTTTATTGTAGTACGTATGCAGTTCAATTATACATACGATTACATTAACTAAATATGGAATTAAAAAAAAAATATTTGTTCTTGAATCTACTTACTCGATGGAAGTTAATATTCTATTAGAAAGACTATACTTATAATTGATTGAACTAAATACATTGCTGCAGTCAGATTGCATCGCGACTTTGGTTAGACTCAAGTAAATATTTTCATCGGATTAATCCATTATTTCGTTAATTTGAAAACTTTGACCATTGACTGTTTGAGCACATTCTTTATTGTTATAAAAGTATAAACACTTTATTGAAAAAATTCAGATTCCTGATCGAATTGATTGGCGGAGTTGTTCAGAGTGATTATGTGATTTTAGCAAGTAAACGAAACAGTTGAACAAACGTGATTTTTTATTGTTGTACGTATGCAGTTCAATTATATATACGATTACATTAACTAAATATAAAATTAAAAAACAATTATTTAGTCTTGAATCCACTTACTCGATGGAAGTTAATATTCTTTTAGAAAGACTACTTATACATGATTGAACCAAATACATTGCTGCAGTCAGATTGTATCGCGACTTTTGTTAGACTCAAGTAAATATTTTCATCGGATTAATCCATTATTTCGTTATTTTGAAAAGTTTGACCATTAATTGTTTGAGCACATTCTTTATTGTTATAAAAGTATAAACACTTTATTGAAAAAATTCAAATGCCTGATCGAATTGATTGGCGGAGTTGTTCAGAGTGATTATGTGATTTTGGCAAGTAAACGAAACAGTTGAACGAAAGTGATTTTTTATTGTTGTATTTATGCAGTTCAATTATATATACGATTACATTAACTAAATATGGAATTAAAAAAAAATATTTATTCTTGAATCTACTTACTCGATGGAAGTTAATATTCTATTAGAAAGGCTATACTTATAATTGATTCAACTAAATACATTGCTGCAGTAAGATTGCATCGCGACTTTTGTTAGACTCGAGTAAAATATTTTCATCGGATTAATCCATTATTTCGTTAATTTGAAAACTTTGACTGTTGACTATGTTCGAGCACATTTTTTATTTCTATAAAAGTATAAACACTTTATTGAAAAAATTCAAATTCCCGGCCAAATTGATTGGCGGAGTTGTTCAGAGTAATTATGTGATTTTAGCACAGAAATGAAGCAGTTGAACGAAAGTTATTTTTTATTGTTGCATGTAGGCAGTTGAAATTCTGTATACGATTGCTTCAACTGAATATTGAATTTAAAACCATTGAGTCTTGAATTCGTATAGTTGATGCAAAATATTATGTTATAAAAAAGGCATCGTGTATACGATTGATCGAAGTAAACTGCTGAAGCAAGATTTGAATTGATTCGTTTCCTCGGTTCAAGGGATTTTTACATCAAGACTATTTATTATGTTTCATTCATCCAATGAAATTGGTTGCTGAGCTTAGGATGAGATTTTTATTTGTCCTAAAGAAATGCATTTATTATAAAAAGATAGTCACTAGTTTATTAATCGAATTACCAAGTTATTCAAAGCACCTATATAATATATGTGCAAATGCACGAAGCAGTTCAAACAAAGTTCTTTTCATTAAATCACGTACGTGGTTGTATTCAATGAAAAATAGAATGGATTGTTTTAAATGAATATTGATTTGAGAAAATCTCGTTTCGTAATCCGTATACAGTTGGTGCAAAATAATATTTATATCAAATTTCACTTGTGCATGATTGAACCAAAAAAGCCGCTACCGTTAGATACTTTCGTATGTTGACAGATCAAATAACATTTAAAGTTAAAACAGTCATTAATTGAGTTAAGATAACTCACGAGCTTTGCAAAATTTATCTGGTAATTTCAACTAAATATACGACCCAAAACAAACATAATTTTCATTAACACGAACACTTTTTATTTCGCTCAATATTACAAATTATAGTGACTTCAAGCCTTTCCCAAAGAAAGATTGAAAAAAATTTTGTTCACCATGGACTCCTTTATTCCATTGCATTGTTTATTATATTTTATCCTCCTCAATTTGTTTTCAGCCGAATAAAATTAAGCAGTAAACTAATCGAACAAGTCAAGCCGAATTGAACCCCAAGCGTGGCTACAATTTGAATATGAGAAACCTATCCAAATATTTCAACGATTTCATGGCGAAGTTTGTAGGGCGCTCGATTAGTGTATCCGAGGAAGCGAGATCGATCCTCGGTACTTGACATTTTTTTTCGTCCTTTTTTTTAAATTTGTATACTCATCTGTTTATATCAATATCACAGACGATAATGAAATAAACAAGTTCACATTTTTCAAAAAATCATGGAATCATTTTTTGTTAAAGGTTTGGAGTCACTAAATGGTAATGTCGAATCAAACAAAAAGTATTTGTATCGATGATAATTACATTTTGTATTGGCCCTATATTTATTTGCAATTATCAGTTAAATTTGCCAATGTTAGTGCGTTATCTTAATTCAATTAACGATTGTTTTGAATTAAAAGGTTATTTATGCGTTAACACGGGAAAATATCAACTTCATTACAGAAGTAGTTACACCATTAGAAGAAATGTTGACTCAATACCACTGGCTTGATTGCAAGTTATTTAATTAAATTAACGGCGGTGTTTTTGACTGGATTGAGTAGAATGCCTACTTCAACAATACAGTGATTGTTTTTAAAAGCACGATTATTTTGAATGTTTCGAAGTGAAAAAAGTTGTTCATCCAATGAAATATGCTGTTCATTTAGTAAAATGAGCAATTGCTCAATTTTATTCAGCAGTAAGGTTGATTCATTTAAACGGAGTGTTTTTTTCTTAATTGAAAAAAAAGTTTTGGTATTTTTTTTTGGGGAAAGGCTTGAATGAATAATGTGTCGTTGTAACAATGAAATATTATTTTCTTCATGAATTAATATAAAATTACAAGATATGAGAACGATTCGAATAAACGTGGGAAACAGGCTAGTATAGCTCAGTGGTCAGAGCAATCGGCTGGTCGTCAGAAGGTCCCGTGTTCGAGTCCAGGTCGGAGCATCAAATTTTCTTCGGATATTTCTCCGGGTGGAACACAAAATTCCGCAACGAAAGTAAGTATTGAAAAAAAAATATATAGTAACATTGTTCAAATAATTGTTAACAAATAAATAGATTCTTGTAGGTACAGTGCGATCCCGATTCTCTACCACTTGGGAGAAGGACTGCTACGCTTGCCGCAGTGCCGGTGTACCGGATGACGGTGGATGAATCGGATGAATTGAATATATGATTGAATAACCCATTGTAAGAATAACTACAGGAACCGAATATTCGTTTCTGGTGAATTAATCTTTTGCTATAAGAACTGTATTGTCATTTCGAACAATCGAATATTTAGTTAAAATAACCCGACAAATAATCTACACAACAAGAAATTTGTTCAATCAGCAGAAGATTATTGTATCTCAAGCAAAAGTCTATTTGTGTGGACCGAATATACATTTCACATAATTGAATATGTAACTGCAGTGACAGTATATTTTTTTGATTTAATTAAAATTGATGTTTTTTGGAATAAACATGATTTTTGTATGACAGAAAAATACTTTGATGCAAATAAATATTTTTTTCCAGGAACAATATATATTTTTAATGCATTATAATATTAAAATCAATTCAATCATATTTGAAGAAGAAATAAGTAAGCGAATAATTTCTCCGAACTAAATATCGATTCAAAGTAGACAAATATTCAGTTCAATTGACCGTAGGTTTTATTCTTTTTCAATGAAAGAAGTAAACTATTCGATCAATTGTGAACTTTTCCCAAATGTACAAATAATAGTAGCAACAGCATATTCTTTGCATTCATGTAAATCAGAAAGTGATTTAATTGCACACACGATTTTTTCGACTATAAAAGCAATTGGACCAATCGTATATCGGTTTCAGGAGCACGAATTTATGATTTATTCAACTTCCCGTGTAATCTTACTAACTGTACCGACTTTTGAACTAACAGCATTTTGATCGCACTCAATTAAATAAATGTACTATTCGATTGATTGTGAACTTTTCCCAAATGTAAAAGGAATAGTAGCAACATCATATTCTTCACATTCATGCAAGCCAGATAGTGATTTAATGGCGCAGATGACTTCTTCGACTATGCATACTATTGGAGCAATTACATCTTCGTATTGTATAACTTCATATTCGTTTCAGGAGAACGCATTTACGATTTATTTAACTTCCCGTGTAATCTTACTAACTGTACCGACTTTTCAACTAACAGCATTTTTATCTCACCCAATTAAATAAATGTACTAATCGATTAATTGTGAACTTTTCCCAAATGTAAAAGAAATAGGAGCAAGATCATATTCTTCACATTCATGCAAGCCAGATAGTGATTTAATGGCGCACACGACTTCTTCAACTATAAATACTATTGAAGCAATTACATATTCGTAAGTAGGTGCACCACTCTGGGCCCCCCCACTCCTATCCCCACTCCTTCCCCCACCGCGCGGCTTCCCCCACCACTCGATTTTCCCCCACCATGCGGCTGGGTGAGTCGAGTGTTGAGGTGGCGTTGTGTGTGTGTGGGTGAGGTGAGGACAGGGGGGAAACTCCAAAGTGGCGCACATTATTATTATTATTAATAGTATTTGCAATATTCTCTCTCTTTGGATTATTATTATTTTTTTAAATTTTATAATTATAATTTTTATTATTATTTTTAATATTTCCACCTCTCTCTGCGGTTTATTATTTTTTTTTACTTACCCTTCTTCCGAGGCTATTCAGCGCATCTCTCTCTCTCTCTCTCTTTCTCTCCCGCGTCTGTCGGTTATGCTTTTTCTCTTTTTCTCCTTCTCTCTCTCCAGCGTCTGTCGCTTAGCTTTCTCTCTCTCTCTCTCTCACTATTCTAACTCGTTGCTTATTAAAAATTTTTTTTCCGATAGAATGAAAATCTGCACAGATACATTCGTTATACTCATCTCCGTGAGCCACGTTTTGATTAAATATTTTTATTATCACAAGCACGCACGTTAATCCTCAGGGCACATAAATTATTTAAACGATTAATATTTTAACCGATCGACGTTGTGAGAACGTTTTACCGATGTTACGCGATTAAAAGAACGACGATTACTGAGCTCTACAGCCGCTTGGAGACAAACTTCACGCGCGCGAAATGCACTGTCAGAACCACGTGCATGTCTCATCGTCGCTCAGGCTTGCTCAAATTCGTTCATCTTTTTATACGTATGGAGAGTAATATATTTAAGTGTATATATATATAATGTGATCTAAAGATGCAACGCGCGTATACCTATAGACACAGTAGGCATACTCTGCGAATATACATATAGGTAAGCTGACGAGGTATCGTTCCGTAGCGCTCGAGAGTCAACAGCTATGGGCAAACTCACGCGGAATCGTCCAGTAGCAGCAGCGGTTCTTTTACATATGGGCGAAGAATAATTTAAAGGGGTGTAGGCCACAGGCAGGGATACTTTAGCATGGAATGACTTATCTCCATTGTGAATATATTTTTCAAATTTTTTGCACTCGGAGAGAAAAGTTGCACAGCTCTCACCGCTACACATACATGCTGTTGTGTATAATGCAATGTCAGCTAATTTGTACGTGCCAAGGATTACTTTGCTTCGGCGAAAACTAAATATCATATCTTACACCTATATGCGCGCATACATATATATATATACGTTCGTTTTAGTGTATTGCACTATATTTATTTGAAGAAAATGCAAAAGCTAGTCAGTCTTGATTTGAACAGATACCCAATACCATTTCTTTTCTTGAACCACGATGGAAAATAATATTCTTCTTCGCGATTGTATTTTAATTTTTTTGCGCTTGGCAAAGCTGCACAGTCCTCATCTCCAGCGAAAGTGTACTGATCGATGGTGTGATCAATTGCGATTTTTATCGTACAACATACTCATTAAACGCCTCAGATATGTGATTTGGTGGGCCCCGCTACGCATCATTATTGCAGCGTATAACAGGGGTGTGTTTAAAGGACAAAGAGTTTTAAGCTGTGTGTTTGAAGAGATACAGCGACGAGGTCTCCAAGACGCTCCTTCTGTGCGTGGAATTGCTGGTGAAATTCGGGGTGAGTAAAATTATTACTTATTGATTATTTATTAAATAACTGGATAATTTTTGATTTTCGATTCAATTACTATATCAGACTATCAGCTATTGCACGGCACAGAAAGTGGCGAGGAAGACGAATTGATAGCAGCAGCCGCCGCTGTAGAAAATGCTGAATCGATATTTCAATCGCACGGCGTAGAAAATGCTTCTCTTCTTAACGAGAATATCGATGACACGGGTAAATAGCTCGTATTAAATGTATTATGAAGAATCAATATTATTAAAACTTTTAATTTTGTGCAATCTAATTGCCGCTTTTTTGCCCGAAATATAACATAATTCTTGAATAATGTGTTATTTTTACAGCGATAACACAGGTGCTTAGCATAAGTGGGCATGATCAGATTCCTGCAACAGCTGTGACAGAACCTCTCGGGCTACACGGGGGCGCTCGAAATACGGAAGATTTAGCGGTACCAGGGCCTTCGGGATTGCGCAGGCGATCCAGCATATCTCCCGATTCAGATTACGATGCTGTGCCGCTTTCGTCGCGGAACCAGCTACTTCTGTTTCCCGATAGAGGTATCAATAATTTGGTGGAAAATCAACAGAGGCTGATCGATCGGGTTTTGATACGCGAGAATCAAGCATGGCTGGAACGTCTCGAGGAGGAGAATCCATTGCCGTTGCAAAGAGCTGATCAGTGGCATCAAGATATTTTAGAAGATGATGACTCAGGTAAATACTAATTTGTTATCGTTTTACGATAATTTAACATACATTTACATAACGACATTCAACATACATTTGAGAACATTCAAGAGATACATTTCGTTACCTTCCCCCAGCCCATAATATTAAATTCGTGTGTAATTTCTCTGTCTCTGCGTGGGGTTTGAGAATTGGATAATTAGCTGTCATCGGGGCTGTAGAATGAAAATTAAGTTACGCACGTATATCGCAGGTTACTCGACAGAGCTCGAAGTTGATGATAATGAAGAACCCTTGTAGATTTACCTCATACGAGGTACTGCTGAGTAAAAATCTTTTATAAATTTTTCTCCGTATTAATTATTGTTCACTCACATTAAAAAAATTTGCAGGTGTGCAAAGCGGCGGTGGTAGGCGAAGCAACGTTTCGAGGAGCACTGGGTACGGCGATGTACAACCACCGGGAATGCGATTAGACATCGTAGAAGATTATATGCGTTATTTTAAGCGATTCAAACTTCGCGGCCGTGAAACAACAGTGCGAATCAAGCAGCCACAGTCGGACGTCAGCGTATTGAAGTTGCTCGAGGGCGCATTTCGCGATCTCCTCACACATATTACAAGCTCGTGCGAGGGTAACGATTACGTCGGTATAACGTTTACGGCAAGCGGTTTAGCACACGGCCCCGTGTGGCTGTCTTTCCGACCGGCGCGAGACTACTCTTTCGAGGACATTTGGCGCCTTGTGAGTAGTGTCGCACAAAGCTCAACGAATTTGAACATCGACGATAAATTCCGTATTACAACGGGTGTTGTGCGAGGCGTCGAGGGAAGTGGGCGGAAAGGGTTGACCCACGAAGGCGTCGCAAAACAATCGATTTTGACGATTCGTAACACGGATAATTTATGCCTTCCACGTTCGTTGGTAACTGCTTGAGTTTATGCTGAACGGGGAGAAATTCGAACGGGAGAATTGCACGCTCGCTGGCAGCGTATACGAAAGCCTAACCTCCCACAAAAAGAAGCAGCGCTCGAGCTCACAAGAGCTGAAAATATTTTTATATCAAAGCGCGGGTGCGGTGTAAATGAAATTGCACGTTATCAAGATCACATGGCCCGAGAAGGTATTGCAATTATTGTTTTTGAATTTTTAACTCTGGGACGCGGAGAGTTACCATTGTTCGATGGTACGCAAAAAGTAAGAGATACTGTCGGTTCCATTAAACACACTCTGTACATTTTATATTACGAGCGGTCGCACCACTTTCAGCCGATTTTGAATTTGCGAGGGGCTGTCGGTAGCAAGAGGTTTTGCGCACCTTGCAACGTACGGTACGACCGTAAATATGGCCACAGATGCTCCAAAAAATGCCCTAGGTGTCATGGAACATCACCATGCAATGCCCCCGCGAATAAAATAAAATGTGAAATGTGCAATAGCTATTTTTTCGGCGAAGAATGTTTGCGACAGCATAGATCTGCAGGTATCTGTGATTCCCGTAAACGCTGCCATAGCTGCTTCAGAACGGTCAAGCCGCTAGAAAAAAAGGAACATACATGTGGGGTGGGTTTCTGCAAAACATGCAAATCCGACCAGCCACACAATCACCAGTGTTTCATGAAGCCAATCAGAGAAAGCCCAAATGCTTCACCTAAAATCATTTTCATTTTTTACGATTTTGAAACACAACAGTGTACAACGGTGAAGGGTGATCCAAACTCGTTCGTACACACGCCGAGCCTTTGCGTAGCTCAACGCGTTTGCACGCAGTGCTGTAACAGCGACTCTATTAATGAACCGTGTGAGTACTGTGGCATGCATGAATTTATATTTCGAGAAAACCCGGTTGGACAACTCGTGGAATTAGCTATGCAGCAACGTAAGGGCTACTCACGCACAATCTGTATAGCTCATAATGCCGGAGGATTCGACGCTCAATTTATCCTACGGTATCTGATTGAGAACAAAAAAACACAACTCCCTACGTTAATTATGAACGGAACAAAGATCATCACGATGCGTCTCGAGAAGCTTGTATTTCTCGACAGTCTACATTATTTCCACATGCCTCTCAGCGCATTGCCAAAAGCTTTCGGTCTCTTGGGTACAAAAGGTACATTTCCTCATCTGTTCAATCGTCCTGAATATCAGAATTACGTCGGAGAGCTGCCACCCATCGAGTACTATTGTGCCGACGCGATGCGTACCACTGAGCGCGAAAAATTTTTAGCGTGGTACCGTGAATTAAAAAATCAGGATTACGTGTTTGATTTTGCAAAAGAAATTGTGGATTACTGCGTGATGGATGTTACGATACTCAGGCTCGCGTGCATGGCTTTTCGGAATATGTTCATCGCTAGCGGTCGCGTCTGCCCATTCGACGAGGGTACGACTATCGCATCCGCCTGTTTCCGCATTTTTCGCAAAAATTTTCTGAAAGATAACACGATAGGTATTGTGCCGGCGGGTGGGTACAGATGGGCGCATACGCAGTCAAAAAAAGCCGTTGCGTGGCTCGTATGGATGGAACATTCTCTCGGCCATCCCATCATACACGCTGGCCGCTCGCGCGAATTTAAATTACCGCTAAATTTACTGGTAGATTGTTATTACGAGACGAACGACTCGAAGCACGTATTGCAGTTTCACGGGTGCTATTGGCATGGTTGTCCGCGATGTTTTCTCGTGAACCGCGATCGCAAACAGAGCGACGATGTATCAATGGACGAAAGGTTCGAAAGAACCTTCGCTATTTCCGATAGAATCCGAACGGGCGGCTATGTGCTGACAGAAATTTGGGAATGCGCATATGATAAAATGTTGAAGGAAAATGCTGAAATGACAGCTCTCGTGCGTGATCATCCTCTAGCCTGTATCGAGCCTCTCAACCCACGTGACGCATTCTTCGGTGGACGTACCGAAAATATGGTCACGTTGTATGATGCAAAAGATACGGAGGAGATACGTTACGTCGATGTTTGTTCGCTATACCCGTATATCTGCAAGTTTGGTAAATATCCTATCGGCCACCCGAAAGTTTATGTAGGCGACGAGTGTATGGAATTGACGGGGACTGACAATACCGATCTTTCGCGCGTTGAGGGGCTCGTCAAGTGCGTTGTATTACCACCACGCAACCTTTATCACCCGGTGCTACCTGTACGCATGCATCATCGCCTGCTATTCGCACTCTGTCGTAGCTGCTGCGAAATTATGAGCCAGGAAGAATGTACGCATGAAAAACCCGCGGATCGTACTTTTGAGGGAACATGGGTTGTCGACGAGATACGAAAAGCTGTTTCGTGTGGGTATAGAGTCATGCGTGTAATCGAAATATGGCAATACGAGATCACACAGTTCGAACGTAACACTCGAAATGGCGGCCTTTTTTCAGAATAAATTAACACATTTCTCAAAATTAAGCAGGAGGCTAGTGGCTGGCCCGAAAATTGTTTGCAGGACGAGGCTGCGAAAGATCAATACATTGCCGACTTTGAGCGCTCTGAGGGTATTAAATTAGATCGTGCTAATATATCCAAGAATCGCGGGTTGCGCTCAGTAGCAAAGTTATGCTTAAATTCATTTTGGGGAAAATTTGGCCAACGCGAAAATCTGCCGCAAACTGTGATAGTATCCACGCGGGAAAAATTGATGGAGCTGCTGGCGAGTCCCGAGTATGAGATCACCGGCATACTACCTGTAAATAATGATATATTATACGTCAATTATACGAAGACCGATGAGGCAAAACAGCCATCTTCCATAGCTAATGCCGTAATTGCAGCATACACCACCGCTCAGGCGCGCTTAAAATTGTATAGTTATCTCGAGCACTTGGGTCGACGTGCATTGTATTGTGACACAGACTCGTGTATCTATGTAACGAAAAAAGATCCGAATGAGTACGAACCGCCGATCGGTCAGCTTCTCGGTGATCTGACGGATGAGCTTAGCAGTTATGGAGAGGGCAGTTATATTAAGTCGTTCGTGTCCGGCGGACCGAAATTTTATTCATTTATTGTGCGAACACCTGATGGCTCGGAAAGCGAAGTATGCAAAGTCAAAGGTGTAACATTAAATTTTGCAAATAGCTCATTGATAAATTATCGGTCTGTACGTGCGTTTATAGTTGGCGAGAGAGAGGAGCCAATTACTCTGCACTATGATGCGATTCGGCGTACGGCGTTCCATCAGGTTGTTACACGTCCCGAATCGAAAATGTGCAAACCGTCAAGCGTCAAACGAAGATGCAACGGAGAATATGGGTCTTTACCATACGGATTTTGTAGTTAGATATAATTTTGTATTTACATATGTACACGCATCTATGTTTTGTTAATAAAAAATTATGTAAAACCCTATTTGCTCATCTCGCCTGCTATTATTTCTCATTTAAACAGCGGAGAATTGTTACGACACGAATGATACGAGCAATATGAGCGAGTAATACGTAACGAATAAGCGAGCGATACGAACGAACGAGCGATACACATGAACGAAACAAATGAGCGAACGCTACGAACGAACGAACGATGAAAGCGAACTACCATTGAAATTCTGTTTTTCAAAAAATTCAAAATTTTTTCTGACAAATTATTTAAGCATGAGCGACACGAGCAAATAATAATACGAATGATACAAGGTTTTCAAACTTTTCATGTCCAAATATTTTTCGAAATTTTTCCCGACGAATTATTTAAACAGAAACCATACGAGCAGATAATATGAACGATATACGGACGAACGGCGCGGTCAAACGAAAAGAATGAGGGAACGGTATGATCGATATGACGAGAGAGAGTTTCCAATAAAATTTCTGTTCCTCCGACGTTCTTTCGTAATTTTTCCGAAAAAGTTTTCCAAGTGAAATTATTACAGCACGAACGATACGAGCGATACGAAAAAACGACATGAGCAAATTTCTAATAAAATTTTTTTCTGAAACATTATTTTTCAAATTTTTCTGAAAATGTTTTCCAAGTGAAATTATTATGACATGAACGAGCGATAAGAACGAACGACGAGAGCAAGCTTCCAATGGATGTTTGTTTTTAAATATTTTACCGACATGCATTTTTTTCTGAAAAACTTTTCGAAGTAAAACCATTACGGCATGAACGATATGTGACAATACGAAAGAAAGGTACGAACGAACGACGAGAGCATGTTACCAATAAAATTTCGTTTCTTAAACACTTTTACGAAATTTTTTTTCGAAAAATTCCTTCAAACACAAGAAATACGAGCAAATAATATTAACGATACGAGCAAACGAGCGATACGAATGAACGAAACAAATGAGCGAACGCTACGAACGAACGACGAAAGCGAGTTTGCAAAAAAATCATTGTTTTTTCAAACCTTTTTCAAAACTTTTTCCGAACAAATTTTTCCAAATAAATTCATTACGACATAAGCGATACGAATGAACGAAAGAAATTAGCGAATGGCACGAACGAACAACAACACAAACGATACGAACGACCGACAAAACGAACGAACGAAGGAACGAACGACAAAACAAACGATACGAACGAAGGAATGAAGGAGTCAAGGAGCGAAGGAGCGAACGAACGAACGAACGAACGAACGACAAAACGAACGAACGAACGAACGAACGAAGGAATGAAGGAGCGAAGGAGCGAACGAACGAATGAACGAACGAACGAACGAAAGAATGAAGGAGTCAAGGAGCGAAGGAGCGAACGAACGAACGAACGAACGACCGACAAAACGAACGAACGAAGGAATGAAGGAGCGAAGGAGCGAACGAACGAATGAACGAACGAACGAAGGAATGAAGGAGTCAAGGAGCGATGGAGCGAAGGAGCGAACGAACGAACGAACGAACGAACGAACGAACGAACGAACGAACGAACGAACGAACGAACGAACAAACGAACGAAGGAATGAGCGAAGGAGCGAACGAACGAATGAACGAACGAACGAACGAAGGAATGAAGGAGTCTAGGAGCGAAGGAGCGAAGGAGCGAAGGAGCGAACGAACGAACGAACGAACGAACGAACGAACGAACGAACGAACGAACGAACGAACGAACGAACGAACGAACGAACGAACGAACGAACGAACGAACGAACGAACGAACGAACGAACGAACGAACGAACGAAGGAATGAAGGAGCGAAGGAGCGAACGAACGAATGAACGAACGAACGAACGAAGGAATGAAGGAGTCAAGGAGCGAAGGAGCAAATGAACGAACGAACGAACGACCGACAAAACGAACGAACGAATGAAGGAGCGAAGGAGCGAATGAACGAATGAACGAACGAACGAACGAAGGAACGAAGGAGTCAAGGAGCGAAGGAGCGAACGAACGAACGAACGAACGAACGACCGACAAAACGAACGAACGAACGAACGAAGGAATGAAGGAGCGAAGGAGCGAACGAACGAATGAACGAAGGAATGAAGGAGTCAAGGAGCGAAGGAACGAAGGAGCGAACGAACGAACGAACGAACGAACGAACGAACGAACGAACGAACGAACGAGAACGACCGACAAAACGAACGAACGAACGAACGAACGACAAAACAAACGATACGAACGACCGACAAAACGATGAAAGTGGGGCTTCCGATGAATTTTTTTGTTTCTTACACCTTTTTCAAAATTTTTCCGAACAAGTTTTCCAAGTAAAGTTATTACGACGTGAGTGATACGAATAAACGGAAGGAGCGGTACGGCTGAACGAAAAACAAACGATACGAATAAACGAACGGCAAGAGGGTGTTTCCAATAAAATGTTTGTTTCTCAAATATTTTTAAAAATTCTTTCCGAAAAATTTTTCGAAGTAAAATTGTTATGGCACGAACGATACGAACGAATGACGAGAGCAAGTTACCGAGAGCATTTTTTCCGAAAAATTTTTCCAAGTAAAATTTTCACGACACGAACGATACAGGCGATACGAAAGAACGATGCGAACGAACGACAAGAGTAAGTTTCCAATAAAATTTTCGTTTCTCAAAAACTTTCTGTTTTTTTCAAGCTATTTTTTCAAGCAATACCTTATTTTTTTCAAGCAATTCAGGCCATTTTTCAAGCAATTCCTGTAGGGACAAGAGTGTAGTGCTGTAACCAAATCGAAAAATATTAAAATTGTCCTCTATTCAGCGCTGGAGAGACTCTCGTGCATGAAAAACAGCTATGGATACAGGAAGAGAGAGAGAGTTAGCGAATAACCGCACAAAGAGGAAAGCCCAATAACTATACTCGTGCTCTCTACCGTACCTCACTGCTGAACCTCGCGTTCACCTCTCTGCTCTTTTTTCGAAAAAATAATTTTTGTTCGACCAAAAAATATTTTCAAGGCAAGAAAGACATTTTTGACGATAATGGTTGGAGCATGGAATGTTTCTCCGATAATTTATAATCGAGCGGCAGGTCTATTCGAAAAGGACCGTAGTATCATGAGGCACGGTAGTGCCTCGAGACAAGTACATTTCCTCCTATACCGACATGTCGAGAGGTACTACAGCCTCTTATACGCCGCACAACTTGCTTATACATAGGAGTATATCTATATAACGAAACTTATTTTCCTAATTATTAATTAATTATACGGGCTTCGGCAATGATATTAACACGTATATTTTTTATTTTTTTTTCTCTTTCGATCGGTACCCAAATGAATGCTGTAGCTATTGATATATGAGAGATATCGCATTTTATTAATTATATTCGACGTACAATCACTTCACACGAAATTTTCGCATCTGTCGCACCAAAATCTGTCGCACCAAGAACAGTCGCACCAATTAGGTTAGGTCCATGAGTGGTGACAGATAGGTGCATCTCACATACGTGCCGTATCTATCTCTCTAGAGTAGTGCAGCATTGCCCCAAAATTCGTTTTCCTAAAAGTCGTTTCCGCGATTATTTTATTAAATAGTTATTTAATTGTGTAGAGTGAACATTAATTGAGAATTGTATTTTTCCACGATTCAGGATGTTTTTAATCGCGATAGTGATGCCACCGAAACGACAAACTTTTCCATAACACGAGACGAAACAAGAAATTTCTCGTCTCGAAAATTTTGGATTTTCTCGTCTCGAAACATTTTGATGAGTCAAAGACAAGACCAGGCGACCGACAAGATTGTTGACCGAGAAATCGAGAAATCTTGATGTTCAATCTCCGAATTTACCCCTTAATCCTACATCACCACGCACATTTTTTGTCCAGGCTGATCGCACCATAGTTTTCGGTGTCTAAGTTAATCGCGTCATAAGTTTTTGGCGTCCAGGTCGATCGCTCCATATTTCTTCGTGTCTAGGTCAATCGCGTCGTAGTTTTTGGTGTCTAGGTCAATCGCGTCATAGTTATTGGAATCCAGGTTGATGGCGCATTTGTTCTTGGCGTTCAGGTCGATCGCACCATAGTTCTTGGCGTCCGGATCGATCGCGTCATAGTTCTTGGCGATCAGGCTGATCGCACCATTGCTCTTCGCGTCCAGGTCGATCGCACCATAGTTCTTGGCGTCCAGGTCGATCACGTCATAGTTCTTGGCGTCCAGGTTGATCACGCGGTAGTTATTGGCGTCCAGGTTCACCAAGCCATAGTTATTGGTGCCTAAGTCAATCGCGTCATAGTTCTAGGCGTCCAGGTCGATCACGCAATAGTTCTTGGTGTCAAGGTTAATCGCGCCATAGTTCTTGGCATCCAGGTCGATCGCGTCATAGTTCTTGGCGTCCAGGTCGATCGCACCATAGTTCATCGCGTTCAGGTCGATCGCATCGTAGTTTTTGGCGTCCAGGTCGATCGCGTCATAGTTCTTGGCGTCCAGGTTGATCGCGCGGTAGTTATTGGCGTCCAGGTTAACCAAGCCATAGTTATTGGTGCTTAAGTCAATCGCGTCATAGTTCTTGGCGTCCAGGTCGATCGCGCCATAGTTCTTGATGCCTAGGTTAAACGCTCCATAGTTCTTGGTGTCTAGGTCAATTGCGTCATAGTTTTTAGCATCTAGGTTGATCGCGCGTTACTTCTTGGCGTCCAGCTTGATCGCACCATAGTACTTGGCGTCCGGGTCTTACGCGCCATTTATATGCGTAATGCCTTGCCGTTGACCTGGAACTTAAGAACTACAGAGCGCGAGACCTGGACAGCGTAAAACGCATTCCCGTCAACCTGGAACTCGAGAACAATCGAGCGGTAGACCTGGTTGGTGGAAAACCCAATCCCGTTGACCTGGAACTCAAGAACTACGAAGCGTGAGACCTGGACGACGGAAAACTCATTCCCGTCGACCTGGTTGTCAAGAACGACGGAGCGCAGAGCCTGGACGGCAAATAACGCCTTCCCGACGACCTGGTGCTCAAAGATCACAAAGCGCGGGGCTATTCCAGGACGGTAGGTGACGCATCCCTGTCGACCTGTGCTCAAGAACTACCGAAAGTGATACCTGGACGGCAGGAAAAAAGATCCCATGATCTGGGGATTTGGTGCTACGGAGTGCATCACCACATGTCCATCGGGAGCAAAACATAAAAATAATCCAACGTAAAATCTAATTAAAAAATGATAACTCTGGGTGACGAATGATGTTCCGGAGGATCTGTTTATTGCGAATTTGTACTCGTCTAATCGATTACAAATAATTGATTGAATATATTACTTTCATAATTTATAATTAAACGTTGTTCAATTACAATTCTAATTTGTAATTAAATTCTTGTCAATTTCAAATTACATTTATAATGTGTAATTACACAGAAGTTTAATTACAAATTACATTCGTAATTTGAAATTAAAAGAAGTGTAATTAGAAATTTTATTTGTAATGGGTAATTGAAAAAAAGTAAACATTTTAATTACAGATTATATTTCTAATTTTTAATTACAAAATGTTCAATTACGGATCACATTTGTAATAGTCCATTGAAAAAAGTTTAAATTCAATTTACATTTGTGATTTGTAAGTAAACAAAGTTTAATTAACATTTTCACAACTCGGTTCGGTACAGACAATTCAAATTTCAAAGGACCTGCGCATACGGACAACATGCTTCATTTTTCTGTACCAATTCGGTTATAGACTGCGTTTGGCTGGATCAAATCGCTTCATGGGATTTTTTTTTGGTAGTGCAATGATTTGTCGAATTTTCCTATGTTCAGTTGACTATGATGGCTTTTATGAGTAGAATTACGTGGGTTGCGGTCGGGTTGAGTCTGCGTTTAATTGATATCTTACAAACGATCTACTATTCCATCGCGAAACAAAAGATAGTGCTCAATACTATGAACCGACTATAGAAAAGCGATGCTTGTGATTTTTATGACTTAGAGATGGTGCTTTGTATCAAGAATCGAAACTCAAAGTTGTTTGAATGGATCACGCGAGCACTTTCAAGAATAGAGAGACCTCATTGATAGGATTTTGTACGCATAGAACACTTTGGAGTTCACTAAACTTGCTAACGATCTAATAAAAAAAATGCAAATGATAATTCGTGTGCTAGGTGCTAGATTGGGGCTTCTGAAGTTGTGAAATAATGAAACCATTCCATAATTGTACGAAATATTTTGACAAGACAATTTATGCCGTCATAAATTGTTCAATTCTAGCCTGAGCATAGCAGTCACCATTCAAAGCTTTTACATAGAAGATACATCGTAAATATATATCGACATATATAATGCTTTGCAAAAAGAAACCAAATCCCACCAAAAACACCATGAATGGTGTACAAAAACTTGAGACAAGTACATTTCCTTGCGTCTTTTTTTTATGCTTACAAAAAGATGTCAAACCCAAATATTTGACAAATAAAACTTTACAAAAAAAAGTCAAACACAAAAAGTTGTCAAATAAATTCAAACAATCTAAGTCACAGTTGCCAAGTACATCAAGCATTTTCATTGTTTTCATTTTTATTAACCGTTTATAAGTAAGTAACAACGCTCGAAAACGTCTTGAAACGGGACTTAGGGACTTAATTTAAAAATTTAAGGTTTGAAAGATTGTATTGAAAAAAAATTCGCATTAAAAAAAAAAAATTCGAACGAAGTACTTGGCGAGTTCGTAACAGGTAGTCCGTACAGTCATTTTATATAACTCGCCAAGTACTTCGTTCGAATTTTTTTTTTTAATGCGAATTTTTTTTCAATACAATCTTTCAAACCTTAAATTTTTAAATTAAGTCCCTAAGTCCCGTTTCAAGACGTTTTCGAGCGTTGTTACTTACTTATAAACGGTTAATAAAAATGAAAACAATGAAAATGCTTGATGTACTTGGCAACTGTGACTTAGATTATTTAAATTTATTTGACAACTTTTTGTGTTTGACATCTTTTTGTAAAGTTTTATTTGTCAAATATTTGGGTTTGACATCTTTTTGTAAGCATAAAAAAAAAGACGCAAGGAAATGTACTTGTCTCAAGTTTTTGTAC